>APFE030425668.1:0-20904 GCA_000404065.3 Pinus taeda
CTTAAAGTTAGCTTTACCTGGAAACTAAATATTTTCCTCAATGTTTCTGATTTTCCAAGATCACACTAAGGTGCAGGGAAAAGAGCATATGCATGAGAAAAATCCTTCCTTTCTGTTTCTGATTTGCCCAGATCACACAGAGTCGTAGGGCAAAGAGCATACATAGAAATGAAAGGTATAGATCCGGTAATAAAAGGAGCTAAATAAACCGAAACCGAAATAAACAGAGAGAAAATAACAATAAACTGCAAATAAACATTGTATACCTCCAGATCTAAAAAATGACGCAACTAGGGCTACCGAAAACCTTTTCACGTGAAACAAAAGGGGTTCCTCACTGGAACAGATGCTCCCAACACAACAGAGCAGTCCTCTTGGCCCAAAAGAAGTCAGAAATAGCAGATCTAGGAGATGGCAGTCGGATGCAGTTCAACCGGCTTCAGATTTGGATCACCAATGGACGCGGCCCTCAAATAGCTCTGATACCATGTAGGTATTTATAAGGTAAGTTCCTCAGATAGAAAACCAAAAGGAAGCCACTCACAAACAAATCACAGATCAATACACCAGTATTTTGATGTGGTTAAAACCCTCAAAAAGGGAAACAGTCCACAGCCTGTGCCAATGTGGCCACTACAAGCAATTTATTAATAAAAGAATGAAAATTTACATAAGCTTCTCTCATGCACGGTTAACCTACAAATGACCCTCCATGCACTTTAAATAGAATTCAAGACCAATCGGGTGTCAGAGCCACAGATCAATTGTCGTAATACGAGGAGAGAATGAACCGTCAGATCAACTACATATCGTGACTGTCAGATTGTAAGTTACAAATGTACATAGTAAAGAAACACACTTTACCTAACTCTATACTAGACCAAGTTATACTTAACTATTCCTATGTGTCGGAATATCCTAACAAGTTAGAAAAGCAAAATGAATCTAGAATGGTGGTGGTAAAAAAATTAACTAAAACTGCACATTTCGTTCCTAAGCAGTCAACCTATAAAGGCATGAAAATTACTGATATATTTATGAGAGAGATCTTCAAATTACATGAAGTACCCAAAATGGTAATTTCTAATAGGGACATAAAGTTTACCTCTGCTTTATGGAAGGCTCTCTTCATTGGTCTGGGCACCCAAGTATAGTTCGGTATTGCTTACCATCTACAGATGAATGGGAAAACTGAATGAGTGAACCAAGTGCTGGAAGATATGCTCAAAATATATGTGATGCAATCACTTACCAAGTGGGAAGAGTATCTCCACATGGTAGAGTTTGCATATAATAATAGTTATCATGCTGCTTTGAAGATGAGTCCATTTAAGGTGTTATATGGATGGAAGTGTAAAACTCTTATCAAATGTAATAATCATGAAGATAAGTTGATATTATGGTCTGACAAGTTCAAGGAAATGGAGTATACTGTAAAGAAAGTTCAATTAAATTTAAAGGTTGCTCAGTATCAACAAAAGAGTTATGTTGGTTAGTGAAGACCTTATTAGGAATTTAAGATAGGAAAGCATGTTTATGTAAGAGTGAAACCCAAAAAAAAAGTACTCAGAGGTGGGGTGGTTGTGCCAAGTTAGTCCCTTAATTTTGTGGCTTTTTTCAAATTCTTGCCTAGATTAGTCTAGTGGCCTATTAGTTGGCCTTACCTAGTCATATAAGTGTGCATAATGTGTTCCATGTATCCTTGCTAAAGAAGTACATACATGAACTTAGACATACTGTACATTAGTAATATGTGCAGGTAACATGATTAAGTAAAATAATTCTATGATTTTTTTTTTATTGATGTTGTTGAAATGTAATAATGATTTTGATGTGTCATTGTAGGTCAAACTGAACGGAAAATTCCTGGTCAAACCCCTATGTATTGTCGATAAGAGAGAAACAATTTTATAAAAGCTAGTTATCACCAAGGTTAAAGTGCAATGGAAGCACTTTAGCCCAAAAGAGGCTATCTGGGAGGATGAACAATTTATGTGTGAAACACATCCAAACCTATTCTAAAATTTAGAAAACACTGAGGATGGTGTTTTAGTCTGGGGTGGGGAGATATAATATCCCTCGGTAAATATGCAACATTAAATAAATTTGTTTTACTATTTACCTGATAGAGTATGGATTATGTTAAAATAACTAATTGAATAAATTAAAAATATGAATGTTTAAATTTAATAAAAAAATAATTTAAAAGGTCAACCATAAAATTATGGGAAAAGTAATGTGAAAGTAAGTTTTATATTCAAAACAGTTATGGACAGGGATAGTTATATGCTCGACCTCCTTCCCTTGAGATAAAATATCTCAGATGGGAAAAGGAAGAAAATAGAGAAAAAAATATACGTGAGGAAACCTTGGAGGAGAAATATTGTAATACGATTGAACCTATGATATGACACTATAGAGGGAGGTAGGACAAACATAGACTTATTGAGCTGGTTGGCGAGTGGAAATCTATGCAAAAAACCTAAACTAAAGTTTGATGGGTCAGGCGGTATTCAATGAACCTATTAAGGTTCTCAATTTGAACTTGTTCTGGATATGAAGATGCCTCAGGGGGAGTACCGACGATGTTACTGGTTCTCATAGGTTGGGAGGAACATTCCTTCAGTTGTAGTTTTTTGGCTGGATGGAAGTAGAAACATGTAAGTATTGAGGAAACATGTTCTATTTATTATTTATTGTTTTCTGCAAATGTGAAATTTGTTATTGTTTGTAAGGAATACAAACTATGAGGTATGTTTGCATTTATGCTTATACTATCTCAAGAAGAAATATGATATTGAAAATTGGGGTGAAAACCATTGTACTTATGTGTAAAGTGTGAAATTTTAAAATGTAATAGGAATATAATATAAAGAACCTCAAAGAGTGGACAATAGTTATAATGACTGACATAGTCAATAGGATCAGGGGTTAAAACAACTCACTCTACAGACGTTTGGGTTAGTTCTTGGCTAGGATGGCATGTAAGCTAAGATGGGTGTTTTGAAAAAATACATGGAAGGTTTTAAGGAAGGTTTGACAAAGTTGTTTCAAGAAATGCTTCCAAGTGTTAATAAGGTAATCCATGAAAATCATGATGAGGAAAAAAGGAATATGAATTATGATTTTATAGACTCCAATGTGGGGTTTAAGAACCACCACATTCCAAAGATAGATATGAGGAAGTTTGATGGCAAGGATCTAGTAACGTGGATACTATAGATGGAGCAATATTTTGATCTACAAGATGTGCAACCATCATAAAAGTTACGTATTGCATCTTTCTATTTCGAACCCAATCAGTTTGTATGGTATAGATGGATTTCTTCTCATAAACCACTTGTGACCTGGTCAATTTTTACGGAGGAAATGAAATCACATTATGAAGATAGAAAGACAAACACCTTCTTTAGGCAATTAATAAATCTCAAACAAAAGGGTTCAACGACAGAGCACATTGAAGACTTCCAAAAATTGAATATTAGGGTAACCGATATTCGATAGGAGAAAAGAATTGATGTCTTCATAGGGAATTTAAAAGATAACATTGAACATGAGGTTCGCCTTTGGGAACTTGATTCATTGGAGAAGGCATTCAACGTGGCAATAAAAATTTAAAGAAAAATTATGGAAACAAGTCTACCACACAACTATAAATATGGAAGTGTTGTTGCTCCTATTCTTCCACAAATGACAAGGTTGACACTACAAAAATTGGAGGAAAAAAGAGAAAAAGTGATTTGTTACAGTTGTGATAGAAAATACACTAAAGGTCATAAGTGTGCTGAGAAGAAATTATTATGCATAGATTGTGAAGAGGAGGAAGAAAAGGAACAAGAAACATCAAAGTAGGAGGATATACACCAGGAACCAACCCCAGAGAAAGAAGAAATGAATCCAACCATATCTTGTAATGCATCGGCAATAATTACCACTCCCCAAACTCTCAATATATAAGGATATATCTAGAATAAAAAGGTAATATTATTGATTGATTTGCATAGTACCCATAATTTTATTCATTGTAGGATAGCCAAGGAATTGAATTTCTTCTTATATCTAGCACAAGAGTGTCAAGTGATGGTTTCAAATGGAGGAACTACAAATTGCTCTGGAAAGTGCCATAATTTCAAGATAACCATGGGGGTATATGTATTGAATAGTCCAATGCTTTCCATTCCAATAGGTAGTGTTGATGTTGTACTAGGAGTCCAATGGTTACAATCTTTGGGGATGATAACTCTTAGTTTTCAAGAAATTTTCTTGATTTTTTTTTGGGAAGGAAAGGAAGTTGAACTAAGGGGTGTCGCAAGGAAACCATGAAATATAATAAACTCTAATGGCATGAAAAATATCCTGAAGAAATAAAAATAGGGCATAATTACACAATTATTCTCACTAGAGCTTCAAACATCGAAATCATATATTTATCCAGATCTCCAGAAAGTCTTGGACAATCATTCCAAGGTGTTTGAGATTCCCAAAGGCCTTCCAGCTATTCATGATTATGATCGTGCTATTCATTTAATTCCAAGAATTGTTCCTTCAAACATCATGCCTTACAGATATCCTTATGCCCGAAAGAGTGAAATTGAACAGATGGTTGTAAAAATTCTAGAGGTTGGTATAATTCATCCTAGTAAAAGTTCTTTCTCTACTCTAGTAGCATTGATGCACAAGAAGGATGGATCATGGCGTATGTGTCCGGATTGTAGGGACCTTAACAAGCTCACTATTAAAGATAAATTTCCCATTCCTGTCACCAATGAATCGTTGGATGAATTACATAGAGCAATTTACTTCACCAAGATGGATCTTCATTTAGGATATCATCAAATTAGAATGAAGACTCAAACATTCCGAAAACAACATTCAAAACTCATGAGGGTTATTATGAACTTTTTGTCATGCCTTTTGGCCGTACTAATACACCTTCTACATTTCAAGTTTTGATGAATTCCATTTTCAAACCCTTCCTTAGAAAATTTATGTTAATATTTCTTGATGGTGTACTAATCTACAACAAGTCTTGGAAGGATCATGTTCAACATGTTGACATGGTGCTCAAACTATTGGAGGAGAAACAATTATATGCAAAAACTCCAAATGTTTTTTTGGAGTATAGGAGGTGGAATATTTGGTTCATATTGTATCTCATGAGGGCGTTAAGGTAGACCCTAACAAAATTAAATTCATTAAGGAATGGAAAACCCCACAACCATAAAGCATATTTGAGGATTTCTCAGGTTGACAGGGTATTATTGCAAGTTTGTTAATAATTATGGGAGAATAGCGACACCTATAACATCATTACTGAAGAAAGATTCATTTTCTTGAACTCTAGAAGTAATGAAGGCCTTTGAACATATTAAAGAGGCAATGTGCCAAGCACTGGTCTTAGCTACACCAAACTTGAAAACAACTTTTATTGTGGAATGTGATGCCCTAGGAAATGGAATTGGTGTTGTTTTAATGCAAGAAGGAAGACACATTTCTTTTGAAAATCGTCCAATCAAAGGAAAGTATTTACACAAACCTATTCATGAGAAGGAAATGTTTGCAATACTACATGCACTAAAGAAATGGCGACCTTACCTAATGGGAAGACACTTCAAGGCAAAGATTATCTTAAGAAGAGAAGAAAAAATGGGTGACAAAGATGTTGGGTTATGACTTTGAAATCATTACAAAGAAGGGAAGCAAAATGTTTTTGTAGATGCACTCTCAAGAAAGGATGAGAATGTGGAAGCATTACTTTGTGTCAGTTATATTATCGAACCTGAGTGGATAACCAAAGCAAGGGATGCATGGAAGAATGATGAAGAAGTGTGGTCACTTATTCAAAAGTTGCAGCAAGCTCCCAGTACATCTGATACATTTAGCTGGAAAAATGATTCATTATGGTACAAAGATTGCTTATATCTTTGTAAGAATTCCCAACTCAAACAAAACATTCTCTTGGAATTGCACACCTCTTCCTTAGGATAGAACTCAAAGTTTATAAAAAACTTACCATATGGTCAAGAAGGATTTTTTTTGGGATGACCTTAAATCTGATATTCAAAAGTTTGTGGTAGAATGTTTGGTTTGCCAACAAAATAAAGTTGAGATAATTAAGACCTCGGGTCTGTTACAACCTTTATCCATTCCAAGTCAGTGTTGGGAGGAAGTCTAATTGGATTTTATCACTGGTTTACCCTATTCTGAAGGAAAGAGTGTCATCATGGTGGTAGTTGATAGAATTACCAAGTATGCACACTTTTTTGCATTATCTCATCCGTTTAAAGTCAGTACAATTGATACTGCATTTATGGAAACAATTCAAAAGCTTCATGGAAACCGAAAGATGATAGTAAGTGACATAGATCCCATTTTCACAGGAAATTTTTGGACAAAATTATTTTCTTGTCCTGGTACTAAATTAGCTCATAGCTCGTCTTATCATCCTCGATATGATGGGAAAACTCAAATAGTGAACAAATGTTTGGAAGGATATCTTCATTGCTTTGTATCTGATAAACAAACACAATGGGTCAAGTGGTTACCTCTAGTTGAATGGTGGTATAACACTTCCTTCCATACTGCAGCAAAAATGACCCCATTTATGTCCCTTTATGGATATCATCCACCATCCATCACATCATATTTAAGAGAAAATTCTAAGGTTGAAGCATTGGAAGATCACATCGAGCATCAATAACAAGTTATCCAACTCTTAAAGGATAACCTCACTATGACATAGAATCGAATGAAACAACAGGAAAATCAACATCATAGTGAAAGAAGTTTTGATGTAGGTGACTGGGTATTTTTACAACTACAACGATACAAACAAATGTCTCTCAAACAAGCTAAGAAGGATGATGAATTATCACCCAAGTATTATAGACCTTAAAAGGTGTTGAAAAATATTGGTACTATGGCATATGAATTGGACTTCCCTACATCTTCTCAAGTACACCTAGTTTTCAATGTTTCATGCTTAAAGAAGGTTATGTGACAAGCTTTCAATTAAAACAGTGTTTCCAGAACTTGACAAGGAAGGAAAAATCATATTTGAGCCTAAAGAAATCATGGAAACAAGAACCTGACATCTACTGAATTGGTCAATTTCAGAGTATCTCATTAAGTGGAAGAACTTACTCACTGAATATTCCACATGGTAGGATGAGAATTTTATACAAAAACATCCACAACTACTTAAGCGTTGAGGACAACTCTTTTTTGAAGGAGAGGGGCATGTTAGGTCCCTATAATACTAGTGTAGCCCCCTTATTGTTATTTTAGTGCCCATGTAGCCCCCATATTGTTATGGTGGTGCCCCATAGAAGCCCACTATTGTTATTGTTGTGCCCTTACATTATTATTTTTATGTAGGCGCTGATTATATTGTGAGACCTTAGAATTCTATATATACAAAGGAGGTCTTGTAATTTGTATCATCCAAGAATTTTTCATTTATGTAATGTAAAGGAGGTTTTCCCCTCGAAGAGGAAACTTTCTAAGTCATTGGTCTATCTTTTTGTGGGCTAGTTCCATAACCATTTGACTCCACATCGTCTCATGCCTGGAGTCAACATCTAATCCAGTTTTTTCCATGTTATGTGATATTGTATCACAATTCAACATGGCATCGAACTCATATTCAATTTTCCCAAGTGGTCTCATGTGCCTAATCAATCAAACTTTTAGAGGTATTACATCCTCCTCCACTCAAATCACTGGGATCCTTGGTAATCCTCCATTGAAATAATTTGACATATTAGGTCACCAATCAAAGTCTCTATGGAAACTTGTCACAATTCTACAAACTCTTCTCAATCGAACATCTCCATCATCCACAGACAACTATGAATGCTCATGTTACCACTTGATCAATACCCATATGGCACAACCATCCACACTTCCATCTGCCTAAAATTGGCCATTCTTCCGTGGAAGGAGACCTCCCTCCCAACTATGTTGGAAACTAATCAAACTACCTCTATTGCCGTATTGAACCTACTATTTTGTTGCAACTAATAATACCATTGTTACAACATCACAAACTAATCTAAGTGGTGAACTACCATAACTCATGCTCCCATACTTCAATTGATTGAGCAATGTATGTGTGCATTGCTAGCATCAATTCCAACATTTAGTGGGTATCTAATCCAACCATAGTTTGTATTTCTTGAAGTTCACATCCCCACGTGATATAAAGTTACTTTTACTTTGACTCCTATCACTTGTTTATCATCATCTATTGCAATCATTGTCTAAATGCAATCAAGAAATCCCTCTGCAATGTCCAGGATTTTTACCTGTGAATCATTAAAATTGTACTAATTATTTATCTTGCAACTATGTTCATTTACAAATCTTCTCAAACCAATGCATCCTATCCCTACTATCTACAAAGCCTCTCCAAAACAAGGATTTAATTTTTAACTATGTTTTAGTCAAACAATGTATTGCAATCCTCAGGTTGTTTACCTTTAATGAGCCTAGAGGCTCATTCTACAACCAAGTATGAGGGATATATGTAATTATGTCTATGCTCAATATGAAGTTGACAATGTGTCCCTTAAAAAAAAAAATCTCTAAATAGAAAAGCAATGTTAGATATAATAAAAAATAAAAATGAATATGTTATGCATGTTTAATTAGTTGTCCATATGATGTAATATAATCTCTTTTTTTTTTGCTAAAGCAAGAGTGTTTCCTTCTCATTCAATGGCTAAAAAGTTACAAAACTATGTTACAAGTCCCGACACAAAAGTCAATGGGAGTAGCTGGTGACCGCTAAGCCTAAAAAATCAGGCCTCAGTCCCACAAAACTCTGTGAATTCCTACGGCCGTAGGATCGGAATCTGAAGAACACACGGTTGGGGGCTGAAAACAACAACTCAAAATGCCTACAAATTGACAAAAACCATGGACTTGGAAGGAAATTAAACCCAATTCAAGGGTTCAATCGGGTCCATCCAGGGAGATAAATCTCGTGCTACTTTGACATTCGAAACCCAAGAGCCACCACGATGATCACGATAAGCTCGAAGGATAACACATCAAACAAGCTCGATGAACTATGGCTGTAGATCTACACCCGACGAATCCGATGGTTGAGGAGAATATCGGGCGGAGAAGAAGCTCGAGGAAAACCCGCTTGATATAGGCGATTTTCTCTCTCCACCCACCACCATGTGGTGATTTATGAATAGTATCGGAGGCAAACCATAAAAAACAACTTGGGATCTTGGGGACGCTCGATAAACCACTAGACTGCTTGACCTTTATTTTCTTTGAGAAAGGAAACTGCTCTTTCTTCGCATCCTTCCATCCATTAGAAAGCTTCTATCGCGTCGATGCTGAGGTCTTCTGCTTGATGAACCCTTGTCCTCCATTTGCTTAATTTCCCAATTGCTAGGTCTCCTTCATACTGTGATAATGCTCATTGTCTACACACACCAGATTGTGGCATTCCTCTCGCAAATTCCTTGCAGGTGTTAGCTCCCACTTGTATATATTGTGATCATTTTTATAGAGAACCCCTTCATTTTCTAGCCGGTCCACTAATCTGTTGGCATTTCTGCGCACACGTAAAAAAATTTGGGTTCTCAGGATTCTTAGATGTGATTGAATACGATGATAGACCTGCAAAAGTCTCCAGTGGTTCGAGACTTTCTCTCGTGTAGAGCCATTTGCTATTTTTTATATTTAATTAATTGTTAATTCAGAGTCAACTTCTATTATAGTGTTCGTCATATTGAGATCTCTTAGAATCTCTAAGCACTGCTCTATGACCATTAGTTCTGCCACGTTGTTGGTAGCCTTCCCTAAATGACTGTGGAAGATGACTATTATATTCCCCTTGTCATCTCTTATAGCTCCTCCATAACCCACAACCCTTGGGTTTCCTTTCAAGGCTCCATCTGTATTGAATTTCAAGTAGCCAGGGGGGGTGGTTGCCAGTAATCCTACCTCATTGTAGAGTGTGTTGCAATCTGGATTGTGCCCTGGGGGACAAGCTTCTGTAGGCCCAAAAGCAGAGGAATGTGAGCCTCCTGGTGTGATGGGGGATTCTTAGGAGGTTGCTTCTGAATGGTATTTATAGTTTCTTTGAGTTCCCTTAGGAGCTGAGCTATTATGCTTTGGGGTGAGCCAGATTTATAATTGAAAACTCCGTTATTGTGTTCTTTCCAGACATTCCAGATTAAAAAGCCTGGTATCAATGTCCAGGCTATGTTGACTGTCTCATTCTCAGAAAGCTTTTTCCTCCAATTCTTTAAGGTTTTGGAGATGTTGTTTTCATCCCTATCAGTTTGCCTGAAGATAGAGGCAACCCAGTTCCATAAGGTTGAGGTGAAGGTACATAGGTTGAGAAGGTGATCCCTCGTTTCTTCTTGGATACCACATAACTGGCATTTGGATGGTCCCGGAAAAACTTTCTTTCTAAGATTTTCCCAATTCAAAATATTTTTGTGATGAACCATCCACATAAGCAGCTTGATTTTGATCTAGTGCGGGTGCTTCCATAGGTCCTTCCAATTTTATCTGGGTTTGAAAAATTGTAAGCAGTGGCAATTTCTTTAGCTTCTTTGAGGTTGAAGTTGCTCTCACTGCTTCTTCCCCATCTAAGTTGATCTATGGAAGTAGAGATCAAAATTTTCCTCTTTTCCAGGATTGTAGCAAGAGCTTTAGCCTGGGTCTTTAGAGGAGTCTCTTCACTGTAACCTGGTAATTTCCATGTTCTCCATTTATTATTATTCCTTGTCTTATCCCAAAAGTCACTGACCTTTTTTAGTCCTTTGTTGACAGTGTCCTCTTTGAGAATATCCAGTCCTTCTCTACTTAAGTTGGGTTCCCGCTGCCAGTTATCCTCCCAAAACTAGGCAAGGTTCCCATTTCCAATCACCCAGAAGCTATGTTTCTGAACTAAAGCTCTGTTTTCCCAAGCATTGTTCCAAATATGGGAGCCACGGATATGTTCGGTCATTCTGATCAGGTACCATTCTTTCCAGTGCTTTGCATATTTCTATTTCCAGAGCTTGGCCCATGGGTTGCTTAATTCCTTCAGCCATCTCCACCAAAGTTTGGCCCCCAATTTTGTTTTGAGAGTTTCCGGGTCATGGAGACTTAGACCCCCATGAGGTTTGGGTTTGCACAGTTTGTCCCAAGCTACCAGAGCCCATTTCTTTTTTTCCTTCTCTTTTCCCCAAAGAAAATATGTTTGCATGTTCCTGATTTGTTGAGCTACTCCTCTAGGGATAGGAAGAGCCGAAAACATGTAGATTGGAATAGATTGCAGGACCGCCTTTGTGAGAACGAGCCTGCCAGCTAGATTTAAAGATCTACTTGTCCATTTGCTGATTTTGTCCTTCAGTTTATTAGTCAATGGCTCCCAAACTTCCTTGCTCAGAGGTTTGTCAGTGAGAGGTATTCCCAGATATTTGGATGGAATATGGTCTCTCTGAAAGTTGAGAATTCTGGAGAGGTTTCTCTGAATGGAAATATTTGTATTGAAAAAAAATACTTTTGATTTTGTGAGACTTACCTCTGTACCAGCTGCCAAGGCAAAATCTTGCAAAATTTGTTTGTAAGCTTTGGCTTTTTTGATCGTTGGTATGCCTTGTAACATGGTTTCATCTACAAATTGCTGATGAGTTAGAGAGTCTCCATCCTAGGTGAGCTTGAGACCCTGGATTGTGCCTTCCCTTTTGGCATAAATGATCACTTTGCCTAATCCTTCCATCATAAGGATAAAGAGAAAGGGAGAGAGCGGATCTCCTTGCCTGAGACCTCTCGAGGGTCGAAAGGATTTGGAAGGAGAACCATTGAGAAGGATAGAAAAGCTAGCCGATGTTACTAAAGCCATAACCCATCTTATCCAATTCTGGTCAAAGCCATATGCTTTTAGAGCTTCTTTGATGTATAACCAACTTAGCTTGTCATAAGCTTTCGCTAGGTCTAGTTGTATGATCATCCATGCTTGCTTATTATTCATGAGAGAGTGCACTATTTCATGAGCTTGAATGATGTTATTGAGAATTTTCCTTCCTTCCACGCATCCAATTTTCTCCTCCGACACGAGAGTTGGAAGAAGGGGCTTGAGTCTGTTTGCAATAAATTTGGAGATGATTTTGTAAATTACGTTATAGAGGGCTATGGGTCTGAATCGATCTGGAGTCATTGCTTTATCCTGTTTAGGAATTAGGGCTATGAAGGAGGTATTTAGCACTTTTAGGATTGTTTTTGAAATTCTTGAATCCTCCACCACCTCCAGTATGTCCTATTTGATTATTTCTTAGCCTGCCTTGAAGAAGTCAACGTTGAAACCATTCGGTCAAAGAGTTGTCCCATTGTGCATCTCATTTATTACTTATTTTACCTCCTCTTCTGTCACTAGTCTATTCAGATTATAATTATCTTCCCTGGTCACGAGTTTTGGAATATGCTGCGTAAATATTTTAATAGCTAGCGATTTGTCTAAGATAGGCTCCTCTGCTATATTTTGAAAATGTTGTACCAGAATGGATTCCATATCTTTGTGTGTGCTTATCTCTTTCCCTTGAGGATATATGAGCTTTGTGATTCGATTATGACCCTGATGTTCCATAGTTGATTTGTGGAAAAACCTTGTATTTATTTCTCCTTCTTTAAGCCATTGCACTCTTGATTTCTGCTTCCAGAAGTTTTCTTCCTGCTGACATCTGATGTCCCATTCCTGTTAGAGAGAGTCAACTTGAAATTTCCTATCCTCATTAAATCTTTCCTTGATAAGAATTTGGTTAATTTTCTGTAACTTTTTTTCCACTTCTCTTTTGGCTTTAAAAATGTTGCCAAACTTACTTTTGTTCCAATCTTTAAGTTTGACCTTAATGTGTTTGAGTCTCTGTTGCAGAAGGAACATTTTCATGCCTTGAATGGGTAAATCTTCCTTCCACCATTTATCAGTATTGGAGATGAAGTCAGGGTGAGTGAGCCAAACATTTTCAAACCTGAAAGGTCTGTTCCTCGGAGTGCCAATAAAAAAAGCTTCTAGCTGAATTAGACAGTGGTCCGACCCTCCAAAAGGAAGGATAAAAGCATTCAAGTTAGGTTCAGAGAGGAAGAGGTTCTCCGAGATGATGAGTCTATGTAGTTTTGAGGCAGCTTGGGAAGCTCCTCCCCTCTTATTGTTCCATGTGAAGGTTCCAATTGTTGTTTCTAAGCCCACTATCCTAAAGTTGATTAGGAAGTTTTGGAAAGCAATAGAGTCTCTTCCTATTACTCTACTTCCTCCTTTTTTTTCCATGAGAGATTTGATCATATTGAAATCTCCACCCATAATCCAGGGCATTACTGGGTGTCTCTCCCTTAACTCCTCCAGTGAGGTGAGAAGCTTGAGTTTGTCTTCAAGTTTTTGAGGACCATAGACATTTGTGACCATATATATTTCCTTGTCACCCAAAGGTTGGATAACCATTGAAAGGTAGTTCCTGGATGCTTCCGCATCCAGAATGCCAAATTTCTGAGGATTCCAAAGAGTAAGAATTCCACCTGCTGTGTTATTGGCTTTGACTTTTAGGTGCTCATATTTACTGAGCCATTTGTTATGTATCTTCCAGACTTTATCTATGGAACATTTTGTTTCCTATATGAACACCATGTCTATGTTTTCTTATTTTAATCTGTTGCTGATATTCCTCTATTTCCTTTTACTTCCTAGACCCTTGATATTCCAGGTTGTGAGCTTCATAGTGATGGGTCATTTAACGAGTAATTGGTGAGATGTTTCATCTTACCTATGTTGATCATGAGCTTTCCACACTCTCTTACCAACTCATTTTGTCTTTTTCTTCCTCTTTTCCTGCCTGGGCTTTTGCCCGAGTGTCCTGATATTTCCTCCATTGATTTGACCCCTCTATGGTCCTGGCTTTCATGACTTATTTTGATTCCTGAGGCTTTTGTCTGAGATCTCCAGAGGAAGAGCTATTGTACTCTATCCAACTCCTCTTGTGGTAGGGAGTCTATCCCTTTGTTGGTTCCCTGGTTTAAGAATTTTTCTAGATCAAGATTCTCGCTCTCAAGAATCTCATGTAGTTCTTGGTCTTCTGTCCCAACTTCACTTGGGGTCATCTCTTGGTCCCTACCTAGTTCCATGTTTCTTGGTATGGTTTCCTGTTTTTCACTGTTTTCCTATATTATTTCCATGTTGTCCTCCTTTTCCTTCTCTATAGGATGGTTGTCAGTGTAATGACCTTTCTAATGTTCCCCCCTTCTTCTTCTAAAATTTCAAAACTATTGCGACTTGATAGCTTGTTTTCACTCTATTTCCTCTAGTACTTTCTTCCCCCTCCTTTCCCTCTGCCTCCCATCTTGGTGAATCCTTCAGGATCTTTGCCTGTGTTGGTTCTTAGATTATCCTCCCTTTTGTTTTGTGGGCAGTCTCTAAATAGGTGCCCATGTTCATGACATTTCTGACATCTAAAAGGGACATGTTCATAGTCCACCGCCTGTACCCATTACTCATCATAAACTTCTATGACAACTTCATCCAGGAGTGCTCCCGATAGATCCATTTCCACACATATTCATGCAAAGGAGGTATATTTACCTCGCAGAGTTGCCTCTGATATTTTTAGAAAATGTCTTAATTTATTCCCTATAGCTTTTAAGGATTTAGGCAACCAATAATCTAGAGGTAGGGAGTAAAGTCTTATCCATACCAAGACCGTTGTGAATGTTTCTCGCTCCGGGACAAAGTTCATTACCTAGGGTCACATATATAGTCCTGCGACAACATAGAAATAGGGTCCTCCTTCAAACACCCTGTCTTTGTCCTCTAGGCTAGTGAAAACAGCTATGAAGAAACCCTTGCACCATAGATGCAGAGTTATATCTCCCTTTGGTTTCCAGTTGTTTCTTATCCATGTGTATGAATTCTTATCTGTGGGTCATATACCCATAAACTTTCATATAATAGCATACGTCGCCATGTGATCTCTGTGCACCCGCAGTGCAGGATCATTCAGAACCACCTGGGGTTTGATGGCTGACTTGGGCTTACAGGGTCCTGCTGCAGATTTGTATGCATTTTTCTGACTGTTGTCCTCTGGTCTCTCCTCCCTTATGACTGCCCCGTGAGTTTCTTCCTATTCATCAGCTTTGCTGCTTTCTAGTTCTTTTGAGTTTGTCTTCTTTTTACCGGCTTCCAAGGGTTTCTTGAATCCATTCAAACTTGTTTCCTTGCTTCTATTTGATACCATGTTACTGTAGGAGGGAGTGGAACTCCCTCCTCCTGGCCCCTCCATTGTTACTAGCTCGCTCCTCCTATTACTCCATGTTCTAAACCCTAGCTTTGTTCTAAACCCTAGCTTTGTTCTAAACCCGGGATTCGTTCTCTCGACTCCCTCCTCATCTCATAACTGAATGTTCCGATGTAATATAATATCATGTAAAGTAATTAGAAGTAATTACGCATCCCCATCACACTGGGCCCTATACAAATTGTCATTTTAATGTGCACTCATATATATATATAATTAATATATATATATATATATATATATATATATATATATATATCATTTTTTATTTTTTATGATTTAAATAATGAAAAATTGCACATTGTATTTTGCACTCTAAAAAAAGTTCGCACCTAGAGAAATTTGTTCCCTCTCGGCTCATGTTAGATCTGTGCTTAAGATGGATCTATATCGGTATAATGAAAATTGTTGATCCACCAATATTTATTATGTCATATCCATTTTCTTCTTTCAAACCAGCATAACATATCTATAACGCACCCATAAACATAAGATGTTGTCCAATAAGAGATGTAACCATAGTTTGAACAAGCCTTTCTTCAAACACTTGAATGACAAACATTTCATCAAACACTTTAGTATGGCAATTTGTTAAAAATTTGACTAGTGTCTTGGAAATAACCACCTTCAAGATTGGCCCTAACATTAACCATCATATTACTTCAAACCTCCTCACCTACAGAAACATATTATAACAAGGAAAAATGAAGGTAAAATCCTTCAAATCTATGAGAGTAAGGAATAAATCTTGAATTAGGTTGTAGTTGCGTTGATGAGAATAAAGTTATATATACATAGAACATTGACCCTTGCATTTCATCTTCCAAGTTCACTTCTTACTCTAACTATTCATATTCCCCCTTATTTAGATATTTACAAATTATTCACCCAATCATCAAGGATTAAGTGTCTAACATTTCCCCTTAATATGAAGGGGTGTTTGTGAGTCTAAACATCAATATAAATTGTTCAAACTTTTATCTCCAAGTGTTTTGGTGAAGATGTTTGCAATTTTTTCATTTGTGGAATAATGTCTTAGATGAATAGTCTTGGCCTCTACATCATATCAAATGAAAGCATAGTTTGAGTTGATATGTTTGGTTTGATCATGGAATTTGGGATTCTTGGCCAACTTGATTGTAGAAGTATTATCAATTAGAAATGGAGTAGAGTTCAGTCATCCGTCTTGCAAGTCTTCAAGATTTTTCCTAGGCCACATAATCTCCTTTGTTGCTTTTGTAGCTGCCACATATTTTTCCTCTATTGTGGAATTTGATGGAACAATTGTTTGCATGACCTCCTTGGTTTTTATTTTATTTCTTTTAGACTTATCTCTACATACTATTGTTGATCATATAATGATGGATTATATTTGTATTTATATGTGTCACAGAGATTGCAATAAGGCATTCTATGGATGTTAAATCCCTAACACCCACCTAATAATTATTGATAATTAAATTATAATTTTGGAAACCCCATTTTAAAATATACATACCTATTTGCATAACTAGTCATAATGATGATATATATACAAAATAGCACAACCACATTAGTAAATGTGGTTGATATACACACTAGTTTGTTCTAATAAGTTTTTTTGAGGTTTTATATAATTGTAGTTTAACTTTTTTATATTTTGATTTTTTTATTATATATATTTTAAATTTTATTTATTTTTGAAAGAAAATTATTAGAACCACCAATTGAATTATTTAGTCTATGTAAACTAAGGAGTAATACAAAACATTACTCACGAGGTGTAGACTAGTTGGTTTGTGTGTGGACCTTAGTCTCCACAAGATCATGGGTTCAAATCTCATGGGGAAAGGTTGAAAATGGAAATCACTTTGGCACATATTAACAATTTAAGAGTTAAACAAATATCATAATTGTGTGATATAAATCAAATTAAATATAATAAAACATTTACAAATAATATTTTGTATTTTATTTAAATTAATAATATCCTAAATTAACTAACAACACATAATTCCATAAAAAAGTAATTTATAAATTCAAAATGTCAAAGAAAGTGAGCCTAATATCTCTTTTGAAATAATGTAAAAACAACTATTGAATGGTATTTCTAAAAAGCAATTACACTTATAGTTTTGTCAAGTTGTTAATTACGATTACTGAAATATTATAATTAATTATCATTTTTTAGCATGCAACCCTTGAAGATGTTAAACTCTATCTATTAAGCTGCAAATGCCTCAAATTTCTTGAAATGGAAATTTGTTATCTTTTAATTACATGTAAAATATTTGATACTACTTTCAATTTTGTGCATATAATACCATTAAAATACGATTGTCATTTCTTAGTATGCCACTTAATTCCATGTTAAACTCGATCTATTAAGCATAGAAATGGCTGAAACTTCTTAAAATGTAAATTTGTTAACTTTTAATTACATGTCAAGTATTAAATTTGATCGTTTACGTATATAAATACTACTTTCAATTTTGTGCATATAATTTGATCGTTTACGTATATAAATACTACTTTCAATTTTGTGCATATAATATTATTAAAATATGGTTTTTCATGCCCATAATACAACCTATGTTGGAGGGTGGGTGATGGGCTTCGATGCCATCAAAGGCCTTAACGGAAGTCATTTCCTCCTCCTTTTTTTTCATCATCAATGAACTTAATTCACATGGGCGGGATATTCTTGTTAGATTGTGGGAGTGGTTTATGCAGTGTTTGGTTATATATTTGGCAAATCGGTTTATTGGAGGACTTGGTGGCTGAATGGGAAAAATTTCGCCACATGCAAAGGATTAATATCTCACAGAGGTATGATGTACTTGTGCGGGGCAAACAAATTGGGAATGACTGGATTTCAATAAGGAAGCATATGATCACATCATCTCCACTTCACAATTGCTGCCCTTCTTTGATATTTCCTCTTTGCTATGGAAATGGGAAGCCCCTTTGAAGATTAAGTGTTTCTCGAGAATGGCCATTCACAACTGTATTCTAACTTTGGACAATTTACGTAAAAGAGGTCTCTCTGGTCCTCGCTAGTATTCCCTGTGTAGATAGGAATCTGAGGACTGCTTCCACGTTTTTATTCGTTTCCCTTTTCTCTCGAGATTTGGATGAGCGTGGCTCCACGTTTTTATTCGTTTCCCTTTTTCTCTCGAGATTTGGATGGGCGTGGCTAAAATTTTGGGTGTCCCTCATATTAACGATGCGTCCTCCATTCACGAACGTTTCAATATAAGGAATTCCAGAGCTAAAGCCCATAGAACCCTTGCCCTATGTCTTTGGGGATTTGGTGTGCAAGGAATGCTCTGATATTTGAGGACAAAATCTCTGTGTCTAACACTGTTGCTCTGGACATTGCGGTTTTGTTTCCAAGAAATTGGTCCCTAGATTCCAAAGAACTTCCTTTGACCCGTCTCATATGTTGATTTGACTGACACTTTCCTTATCCGTTCCTTTGATGTTGCCTCTTCTGAAGGGAATTGTGGATGTGGTGTCTCGTTACGCTTGGACCCTTCTGTCCATTATCATTTCTTCTAGAATGGTGGTAAGGGGGACATTTGTAGAGCTGAAATGCTTGTGTTAGGTGCTTTCAAGTCGTGTTTTGATCATGGTTGTTGATCTCTTGATGTCCCAGTTTTCTGGAATTGGATTCAGTTGATCAAGAACACTCTACCTTCTTTCTCAGTGGTCTCCTTTCAACTGTCTTTGGGGCGCAGAATATGGAGGTCAATGCGCTCTTAAAACTGGGTTTATCCCTCTGCGAGCTTTATGTTCTTTGAAAATTTCTATGATGATTACAAGGGTCGGATCATTTGAGATTGAACTTTCATCTTTGCTTCTGCGATTGGGTCCTTTTTTCAGTGTTTGTTTTGTGGGTATCTGTCATATAGATGATTAAATTGCTCTATAGGTTACAAATGAGCATGATTTATTATAAAACCATGAATATGTAACTTTCCCTATATGGAATGAAAGTATGCTTTTTTCGTCTTAAAAAAGTAATACCATTATTTTAATAGTAACAACGTTTCAAATTTCAAAGCAAAGAGCAGCACAGGAAACCATGTGCCAATATGGCGGTTTATTAATTCCAAAATTAATAGTTGTCTGGACCACCGAGATTGGTTTTTGTTCATAAATACTCCTCTAATATTACCACAAGAGCAAGTCGCATATAGATTTGTCTGTAGATCTTGCATCTGTGAGAAGACGTTGGTAAGATCTAGTTCTCTGTCTTTTAAACTGAAATCAGATATCGATATATTTGAAATCTCAATCTCATACTACGGGATCTGATATAGATACAGACGATCTGCCAACGCCTGTAGGACATTTAAATAAGATTGGATTGCATTGCTTTAATTTTCCATCTTCTGTGCTCCTAAGGGCCATATCTATTGTTTTCTTGTTTTTACCCGCGTGCAGAATATGGTACTACATTACAACCTATCTGTGAATGTTTTGACTTGTTTCTCTATCCATCAATGGCAATGTACTACAACATGCGATTATATGGTTTAAGATTTATAAACCGAATATTTGTAAATTGATATTTTCATCAATACAAAATATGATTTTTCTTTTGGGAAAAAAAATATAGCCCTTCTGGCCTGCTCTCGCTTTCCAGCCTATATATTCATTTGAAACAGGAATTTGTCTCCATCTTGGGAAGTAACTTATAAAATTTTCAGATTAAGTACATTCCATCCATTGGAACACATTGGAAGACATGCGGATTTCAAATATACCTATAGGATGTTGTGTGAAATTTTTCTCTATAGTTGGGAATTTGTACGCGATCGATGTGGAACAAGTGAAAAAGTATGATGCACATAAAAACCTTTTGACGTCTATTGCTTTTGTTGAGGGACGTTTTTCCATTATCACGTCTGTTGGAGTGTGGCGAGATCAGATTTTTGTGAGTGGTATTAATGGTGATCCGATCTCTTATTTATTTCAACCGGCGAGCAGTGGACTGCAATGGACAACGTGGAAGGCTTTGCTGGTTGTTTTAATGAAGTTGCCAACCTTGGAGATTTGATGATTCTCTTATTAAAATATTTTATTTTTAGCATCTTCAAAATTTTTAATGCAGCTCATAGTTCAGTTATTCTGCTTCAGAAACGAATCATGCCTGGATGTATAAAATTTACTGTTTCCGATTTGTCGTCCCCGCTTAGCATTTGCCAATTCGAACACATTATTTTCTGTTAAGTGGTTTGTTTGGTATAGTTGAAATAGTTTTAAATACCATATAGATTTATGTTTTAGCGTGGTTATTTTATTTTTCAGGTTGTGCTTAAGTTAATATGGAGTGGTTGTTAATATAATATCAAGTGAGAGATCTGCTAAACTTGGGAACGCTATTATGTTACTGATTATTTACCAGTTTTCCGAGAGTAGGTGTGATGGGTATAAAGAGTTAACGAATCATTAGAAAAGTACTCGAGAAAGTAATACAATGTTTTAGTATTTTTACTTCGGTAATATTGGTTTGGATTGCCAATGAAAATGTATATTCAATTCTACTAACTAATAGCCGTAACAATTAAAAGTTTTATTTTGTTTTGTTTATTTGTTTGTTTCGTTTTTTTTTTGAATTTTAATA
>APFE030425674.1:0-48307 GCA_000404065.3 Pinus taeda
AAATGTTTAACATACATTAAATTACAATATCCATTTTTACTCTTGATCCACCAAGCCCTCAGAGGGATCAAATATTTTTTCACTCTATGCTAGTTTGCATATCACGATATTTGATACCTTTTGGGGGTTAGTAGATCGGGAGTAAAGATGGATCTATGTTGGTTTAATTCCCCCATTTAAATAAGCTACATTCCAGGTGAATACCATGGGTCAATAGGCCATTTTTATTTTTATTAATACTAATATTAGGGTTAATAATGTTTTTTTGCATGGTATAAATAATAATCTAGCCCATGCTATTTGTCCCATAGTATTTTTCCCATAGGTTTCACCTAAATATAATGCATTTTTTGAGTGTTTGTAAATATAAGGTGACTTATGGAGTAAATATAAAAAAAATGTTTTATTTGTTTATCATACCTCTAGTTTATTTATATTTTTATTAATTTACCATACCTTTTTTACAAATATGGTATTTGGCCCATAGGATTCACTTAAATAAAACCTCTTTCTTGAGCCTTCATAAATAGAATGAGGGTTATGGACTAAGCATAAAAAGATGTTTTATTTATTTACCATACGTCTAGTTTATTTATATTTTTATTTATTTACCATACCTCCACTTTACTTATATTTCTATTTTTTATATTTTTATTTATTTACCATACCTCCACTTTATTTATATTCTTATTGGTTTACACCCTTGCATGTATATAAGGTGACTTATGGAGTAAATATAAAAAAATGTTTTATTTATTTACCATACTTCTCATTTATTTATATTTTTATTAATTTACCATACCTCTTTTATAAATATGGTATTTGGTTCGTAGGATTCACTTAAATAAAACCTATTCTTGAAAATGGGCGAATGGATTCACTTAAATAAAACCTATTCTTGAAAATGGGCGAATGGAAGGTTGTAACTCCTAATTTAAAGGGCTAAATTTACCTTTTTTACCCTCTCCCTTAAAATAAGGTGGGCTATTTGAGGTGATTTGTAAAAATGTACTATGATACAAAATATTCGCCCACTACAAATTTGAAACCCCTTAATTTCGCCAAAGGGCAAACATTCGCCCCTAAAATTACCGCTGAGTGGTAGGCAGCTCCTCTACCTCTGCCATTACCTCTACCTCGCTGGTAAGGCCTTCCTCCCCTAGTATTATGCTCTTTATCTATTGACACTACAGATTTCGAACTGCTACCTTCATCATTACTGCTGGCAGTTCTGCCCCTACCAGAGGACTGTCCTTTTCCTCGACCGGATCCACGTCCTCTCCTAGCATTCTGTCTTCTGTTAAGTTTCTCCTATGCTTTTGAAGCACTTTGATATGCTTCTTCTACAGATTTGGCAGAGAGAATATTGATCTCGTCCAGTATCTCCATCCGCAACCCATTCACGAACCTTGTTGTCTTTTCTAGATTATCCTCGACATAACCTGCTCAGAGATTCACTTTATAAAATTAATCTGTGTACTCTTTTAAAGTCATTAACCTCTGCTTCGGGTTCTATACCCGTCTATGTAGCACAATCTAATAGTCTTTAGGTAAAAATTTACCCTTCAATTTGGCCACCATTCTGTCCCACTTCTTAATCGGTCGTTTGTTGGATCTTCTTCGTTCCTCTTGCACAATGTCCCACAACAGTGCTGCATGCCCCTTCAACTTCGTAGCTGCAAAGCTGATCCTCTTTTCATCACTGATCTCTTTACATTCGAAGTACTTATCTAACTCACTAATGTAATCCAAAAGTAATTCAGTAGATAAGTTGCCATCATAATTTGACAGTTCAGGTTTTGGTTTGTTGTTTGCTAACAAGACAGATTTCAACAATCTTATCTTTGGTCCTTCCTCATCGGACCCGTCTATTGTAGATATAGTCTTTGCATCACTATCGTCGTCATCCTCTAGACCTTTGCACCTCCCTTCTTCCACTACTGCTAGTCTGGCACTTAGGACCCTAATTTCTTCATGCATTCCATCTTCGACTACTCTCCGAATACCTCTTATTCTTCCTCTTCTTCCTACCTCCATAATTAAACTTTCTTCCCTAAGGAAAGAAGTCCTCTGACATCAAAAATGATGACTCACCCAATATGGCTGAGGTGCATGCTGCATGGCAACTGACCCACGTGATTTTCCCGCATGGTAGCTGTGAGGTTTTAGTGAGGGTTTAATGGGGTTTTAATGCCACCACAGTTCTCGAGGCTTCGAACCTCGTGTTGGCTCTAAGGCTCTGTTGGAAGTCTACTCTCAATCTTTCAGTTGTTCTGTTGGGTTCCTCCATTACTTTGTTCGTTGTATGAGTCTCTTCGAGGGTAATGGTAATGAAGCTCATCCCTCTTCAGCCTACTAGCTCCATCTGCAACTTTTCATTGTAGCTAGATTATGAATGTGTCTATGTCAATGAAGTTCTATTTTTGCTGTTTGTTGGTTTTTGGGAGCTCCACTATTCCCCTGGCTTGGTGGTTTCACTGTCAGGTCCTCGGCCCGACCTCCCCAGCGAAAAACCTGCTCCTTTCAAAGGTAATTTCTCTCCTTTGGTTTTATTCCACTTCTCTACAATTTATCCGCTGACAACCCTACACCTTGTGAGCAGTTGGGGTTTCATGGCCTTGTGGCTATGGCTTGGATTCCTCTGGTCTTGTTGGGGTTTACAGTCTCGATTTCCCCTCAGCTCTGTTGCTGGTTTGGGGTTTGATCAAACCCTTTTGTCTGCTCAGTAACCTCTGTTAACTCCCTACTCTCCTCCTGTTCTTTTCATTTTTCTATTTGCAAAATGGTTATATTGCCTCTGATTGTCTTCTACTATTTGTGTTGTGCTGGTGGCTCGTATGTTGGTGGCAAGGGTTTGCTTTTGGTGGCTCGCCGTCTTTCCCCTCCTCTGTCTCAGCCTTCACTTGAACCGGGTAGGGTTGTTCTTTTCAGAATGTACAGCTGCTTATCTAGGGCTCTATTTGTTGAGTCAATGTATGGCCATTTTATCCATGAGCTCTGTAGGAGCGTTGTGGCTTTAGGTCTTCGTGACCGTGGCTCTATAGTTGGTTTTGAGATTGTCGCGGCCTACAGTTGCTATGTGTTTCAATCATGGGGTTTGGATCCCTACCTTGTTTATGTCTGTCAGGAAACACTGGTTCCCCCCTCTGTATGTAATGTTGGACTCGTGGACTATTGGAACCGTAGATTTGTATATGAAGTATATGTATGGGAACCGTATGGCATTTTGGAATGCTAATTTGACAGTTATTAATGAAACAATTTTATACATGTATACGTATTTATAAAAGAAAGACTCAAACTATTAATTTGTGAGATGGTCAATGATGGTCAATGAAAGTTCTGCGAGTATCTTGGCTTAATTATGAGAATTTCGTGTTAATTGGTGTATGCACAATCTTTATACTTTTCCTCCATTCATAGATTTCATTCTTGCATAATCTTCATGCTTGTTCTCCATTCTTAGATTTCATTTATGCACAGTACAGAAAATAAATCATAAATCATAGTCTCTGGTTACCTGAAAAGTTTCACTGTCTTTTCTTCTTGATTATATTGTCAGAAAGTTTTACAGTCTCTGTTATATTTCTCCTTTCCTAGGCAGCACCCCTCGTTCATTCTATGAAATTTATTTTTATATTTCTTGTAGCCTCATTCAGTTGAGGAACCACCTGCAGTTACACTTTACAGTTGCATTTCCTGTTATGGTTATTAAGCTAATCTAAAACTACATTCATAACATTAAAAAAATAAAGATAAAAATAAAAATTAGGCATTGGCTGTGACAACCTTCTTGGAATGAAAATAACAGTAAGATAAACCAAAGTAAAACATTTTAAAATGTGCCTTAGATAGCATGTCCAACTCTCACCTCACCATTGGATGCTCCTGCATTAGATCACCTCACATACATATCAGTTTGGATTTTGAAGAACATGTACACAATTTCAATTTCTTTTGCATGCTTTCAAGAATGTGTATCCATTCTAAAAGCATGAGCTATCCTTCAAAAATGCGTGGGAAATCTATAAAAAAAACATGCTTTCAAGAGTAAGTGTGTATTTTCAAAACTTGTATGTTCTTTTATGTCTAGAATCTTTAAGATGTAGGGAGCGAAGGAGGGAGAGAGGGGTAGAGTTGGGGTTTAGTTGTAACAGATGGAATAAGGAAGGGGTGAAGGGATGGAGGGATAGATATGGAATGAAGGGAGTGGAGTGAGGGTGGAGAGACAAAAGAGGATAAATAGGGGCAGACATGAGAAGAGTGGTGTAAATAGATAAAGAGGGAGTTAATGAAAAAGAGGAAATGAATAAAAGGGAGATAGAGTCACAGGGTAGAGAAAGAGAGCTAGGAAGAGGGACAATTAGAGAGGGAAAGGTGGGGGATAGGGGGCATTGGGGAAGGGAGTTAGAGGGAGTGTATAGAAGAGAGAAGAGCAAGGAAAGAGAGAGAGTGAGCATGTGTGTGAGAGAGAGAGAGAGAGAAAGGATTGTGGGAGATAAAGCGGGGGAGAGAGAGAAAGCATTGTGTGAGATAAAGTAGGGGAAAGAGAGAAAGAAATGGGAGGATGTACTCATTGGCTAATATATATGTTTTAATAATTTCATGATATTTTTTTTTATCAATGATCATATAATGAGAGTATCAATATTGTATATTGATAAAGTTAATATCATTCTTTTAATGTTTTTTTTTTCATTATAATTTACATAATAATACACTGCATTTTAGATTTGTTAATTACATGACTTTATTGATTGATGTGCTTTCGCTAGATTAATGATTGATGTGCTTTCGCTAGATTAATGTTTGGTACTCTTAGGGATTATACTATCATCTAAAATTTCATCATGCCATGAATATATATGAAACATATCAAGAGTTATCTAAGGTTGTTGGATAGTTTTAATGGGTGTTTGAACGAGTGAGTTGATTTGACGTATATATATGATTGTACTATTAAGGTAGCCGTCCCTGTGACCCAATAGCATCACGTACCATTGGAGAAAAGCAGAGTCACTTGTAATTAATGAAAGAATGAGTATGAACGAATGAGTGGTGAGTGAAGTAATTGTTAGAAATGGTGATATAGGTGGATTACTTGACTACGTCAACGAGTCCATCTTCGTAGTTAGACCTAGAGCAATGGTCCACCCATATGTGCCTCGCTGTCGAGATGGAAATCCCATTGCCATGATTTATTTTTCTATTTAGAGGAAAGGTGTTTACCATAGCGTTTCGTAGACGCTTACACTCATGAATGCCAATGTGAACGTTGGCGCCTCGTCCATCTATTGTTTTGAAGTTGTTAATAACCAGCTCTTCCTTGAGCTGGATGAGCATGTCATTGTGGCTCCACAGCGGCTCCGTCTGAATCAGGGCATGACGCGGCGTGCCATGGGATGGATTGACGGCATCATCACCGGCATCCATAACGACATTAAACTTGCCGTTCTTGCCTCCAATGGCATCCTTGCCAAATCCAATGCTGCAATCCGCCAGCCGTTTTCTGTTGCGCTCCCAATTGGTGTCGCATCGCCAACAATCATCGATCGGATTACCCGTTGCACATGACAACACGCTTAGCTCCTCTGCTTCTGCTGCTGTTTGAATACACAATTCAAACACATATGAAGCACTCTCGTGTCAATTCAGTCTCCAATATGAAACAATTAAACAAAACAACAGAGAGATTAACAAAACGGAACGTAATGTTGCAGTGAGCGATTTACTTGACTTATAACTATAGTACAAGTATAACATATAACATAACATTTAACACTGGAGACTAACGTTAGTATTACTCTAGATTGTGAACTTATACGTTTAATACAACACCTTCAAAAATAAATAATATATGGTTTGCTTCTGTTTTAAAGCAACTCAACAAGTAGCTCAATTAATGTTTAACATCGCGATATCGATTACTATAATCCCAGCTGAACTTGCAATAAAAACTAATAATACATAAAAATATAATAAACATAAACTCATTTACAAACATTTCAATCTTTATACAAAATTATTGCTAACTTGTACACATTCATATAACCTTTGTAAGTTTAGGATGACGAATCCTCAAACCCTGTTACTGTATCTGGATCCCAACTTTAATTATTACATGAGAAAGCGATGAAAGCTAACGATCCCTAAAAGTTTGCAAAATTCAATTCTCTTTTGAAAAAATTGGGAAATGTTGGAGGCTTAAAAGTCAAAACATCGAAGTTTGTTGTATTCAGATGCAAATTTAACTGACATGTGGAAGGCCATTGGCTTTTCGAATCCTCATTGCTCTCCATCAAATCTCTATAACAGTATTTTCACATGTCATAATTTGCATTGCACGTTTAATATGAATTTAAGATCAAGTTTAACATGTGAATGGTAAGAAAATGTCAATAAAGATTAAGCTTAATGTATAAATTTAAATTCAACTAAATAGAAAAAAAAATATCCTAGTTAAAATAAAAGCATAAACTTAAAAATATATAAGTTTTATCTATAAATACCATAATACATTAATATTACTTTTCACAATTATTTATCGTAACTTGGAAACTTATACTTTTGAGAGATCTTGTAGGATAATTAAATTTGATCTTAATTTATTTTAAATTTATATTATTAATTTTACACTTTAAATATTATAATATTTTTAATAATTTAATTTTATAAATAATAAAATAAAATAATTTATATAAATATATTATTATTTTTAATTAATTAAATTTTTACATTATATATTTAATGTTATTTTAATCTCTCTTTTAAACCTTAAAAAAAAAATACCATATCATGACTTCACCGTAACACAAACACTGCTTCAGCGCAAACACACATATAAATAGGTAAAAACAAGAGCTCGTGTATGCAAGTGAACCAAACGAACTTTTCTGGAAAACATTTAATCAATTTTTATTGGAATATAAGATTCACATGTGAGTTTAAAGATATATTTTTAGTAATGAAGGTTTAACTTTATATATATAAATGATCATAATTTTTTCCATTATGATTGTAATACTTGTGTTTTGATATTTTAAATTATATATCGGTTAACAGTTTTATCTGGAATTTTATTAGGACTAGATTTAGTCAAACTTTATAGTTTTCGGGGTTTTATAATTTGTAATGGTGTAATTAAATGACCAATTATAGCTAAATGATTTATATTTATGGACTTGAAATTAATGTTGTAGATTTTTTAATATTAGATAACATATTTCTAAGCAAATTGTAAATCTTAATCTATTAAATGATCATGATCTTGGATTGACTATGATATTGACTTTGATAATAGAGCTTTAACTTTCACTCTAAACTTTTCCATGCAAAACAAGCACATGCATGACAATTGAGAGAGACAAAGGTAGCTAATTTTGGACAAGGGAAAAAATTGTTAGCTTCTTAAAGTATTTAAATAGGGATTCACACCTCTTGACTTACAATGATAACATTGAAAACCTCTACGATAATTTCATAATGACCAGTCACAAGTTTTCTAGCAAGGGAACATATAAAAATAATAATAGAACTACCAATCTTTGGTATGATAATGATTGCAAAATTGCTAGAAAAACTATTAGAGATGCTCCTAAGGAAGCATGATAATATAAATACCTAGAAATCTTGTATCAAAAGAAAGAAAATATATTTTACAAGTAAAAAGAAAGAGAAGTTACTACACCTCTTTGAGTTTGATCCTAAAAAGTTTTAGAGGAAAAAGAACTAAAATGTTTACCTTTAAAAATTCTATGAATCACCTAACACCATGGTCACGATTTTGAATGCCTTATAGGGAATGATATCTTTTCTTTGGAGGATATTGAGTTGGGGGTTAAGCAACTTGCTAGTGAGGAAGCTAAGAACATTGAAGGATATAGAGTTTAAATTTTTGGAATGGGAGAATCTATCATCATCTTGCACATACACAACCATTTTAATTTAGTAGTGAACCCATTCTTCCCTAAGACTTGGATATAGAGCCTCATTTATTTTATACTTAAGAGTGAGGATAAAAGAATTCCCTCTAATTACAAGACCATTATGTTTAGCCACATTTTAGCCAAACTATATGCGCTTATTTTTGGAAAAGAAGATTAGCCTCTCGCTTGAAAACCATGGTAAAAGAGCTATAGACCAAGTTGGGTTTAAGAGATATCATTCAACCATGGACCATCTTGTTACTCTTAGGATAATTGTAGAGGAATTCTTCAGTAATAAAATTGATCTCTCATGTGGTTTTTCTGACTTTAGAGAAGCGTTTGGCGCCATTCCTAGAAAAGAATCATGGAAGAGGCTAGAAGAGCTAATTTTTCCTATTGAGTTCAAATATTTTATGGAAAGGCTATATGAGAATCATATTGCAAATTTTATGACCACTCAGGGTTGTTCTGAGGAAAGTATATGTAATATTGGAGTCAAGTAAGTTTGTCCCATATCCTTTACCATTTTTGGCATATACATTGATAAACTATAAGAGTTTTTGGAAGATGTAGTTTGTGTTGGCAAGAAAATCAAAAGCCTCCAATATTTATACTCCAAATGGATATGACTATAAATACCAAAATATCCAAAAATATCACCTATGATATTTTCATTCATGAAAACAATTCCTTGCAAGAAGTTTGTTCATACAAATGTCTGGGGAATGACATTCATCATAAGCATAATTGGAATTATATCTTTGAGAAAAGGATAAATGGAGGTCAGAAAGTTTATTATGGGTTGAAAATAATTGTAAGTTGGTACATTTTTAGGTTTGGTATAAAAAAAATCCTCTTTGAGACACTTGTCATTCCTATTCTTTCACAGGGGTGTGAGTTTTGGGTTGCAATATATCTAGAGATTCATGGAAGAAGATTGAAGCGATCCAAAAGTAGTTTATTACCTAAAACCACATGAATAAAGGAAATACTCCCTACGATGTCCTCTTGATTGAAGAAATACATTCCCATGTAAGCAACTTGGTTATGACTAGTTTTCATATGGATAAGAAGTCATACAACATGGAGGGCAAGAGGTTTCCCAATATTCCTTCCAACTCTAGTCAAAATTCCGACCTTTAACTCAAGCAAGGGTGACATAAGGATCACTAGTATTGGCTAGATCATTAGGGAATAAAGGAGGAGATCATCTTTCACAATTTGGATAATACTAAATATATTATTACTTCCAAATTTAAGGAGAAATTAAAGAAGGAGATCATCTTTGACAATTTGGATAATACTAAAAATATTATTACTTCCAAATTCAAGTACAAATTTTGGGAAAATAAAGAGGCGGAGGGAAAGAGAAAAATATGATATTATAAGGAGGTGATTAACCCCAATCTCAAAAACCAAAATTATCTCTTTTTCTTGACTAGTGCTAAGAAGAAAATGAACACTGCTAATATTAGAACTAATTATCAGGAGCTTCAGAGTGAAACTACATATTGATTGATTCCAAAATTCCATAGGATGACAGAGTTTGTCACCTCTGCTATCTTGGGAGGGTTGAAGAGGGAAATCCCTTTCTATTAGATTTTGCATATTATACTGATATTAGATCTAATTTTCAAAATATTTGTAATTCTATAAACTTTTTTAACCTTTTAAATCAGTAAAATGATGGTGATGTGGGAGTGCTTGTGGAATTATATTTTCTTTTATGGAAATAAATTTCAGTTGAAATCTGAATTTTGTAGAGGCGGGATTTTCTTTGACATGCTGGAAATTGCTTTTGATTTGTTGGGGCAAAGAGGAACTTTTGTTTATTTTTCTTGAACTTCATGGTCTCTCCTTTTCATGCATTTCAACTATGAAAACAATGTAGAGAAGTACTCACAAAATTGTTGTAGTGGCTACAAACACCCTCCAAAATTCTTCCTTCACTTCATTTTGGAGCATCCCTCCTTGAAATAATCTCAGTTATCCTGCATTGATGAGATACTTATGTTTATTTGATTTCATATGTCATTTAACAATTTGTGTTCAACTCACTTGTCCCTTCAGTCAACCACAAGAACACCCAGCACTTGGTTCATATCTAGTCAATCGATTGTCAGGAGATATTGCACAAACCTAGAGGATAGTCTATCCTCTCCTCGGGAATTGCATAAAGTAGCCCAACAACTTCCCTGCATTCAGAAATTGCATAGAGCGGGCCAACCAACCTTACTGTAGAATGTGCGCGGAGCAGGCCAGCTGGCACTACTCTACAGAAATGTGCAGTTCCATCGAGTTGACACTCATCTCTAGAATTGCACATAGTATGTCAGGCCAACTACACTTCCCTCCAAAAATGTGCAGAATTAGCCCAGGTGCATTTCTCTCTAGAAATGAACAAAGAAACCCACGCCAAGTGCACACTTCTCTAGAAATGCACAGAACTCACCCAACTACACTGCTCTCCAGAAATGCACAGAACTCACCCAATTACACTACTCTCCAGAAATGCGCAGAGCAGCCCAACATCACTTCTCTGGAAAATTGCATAGAGTTGGCTAGCTAGGCAGGGCCACTCAACCCTAAAATAGCACACATGTTTTCCCTCAGTGTCTTTCCATTGCATATGCCGGTAGGTTGCCTAGTTCCCTCTAGAACTTTTTAATCATTCCTTGCATGATGGGAACTTTTCCCAAAAAAAAAGGAAAAAAAGAAAAAAGGTATCCGTAGATTTTAGGGTTCTATTTTTAGTAGCAGGAGTTACATGAAAAGTCATTTTCAGAAACTCCCCACCAAGTGTCACTTTTCCTAGATCTTTAGCATGCAAGTCATAAACCCTAATTTTTCCAAATCTACTTAAATGACTTCTAGGAGCTCATTCTTCACATTCGATCTTGGAGCTCTGGAATTCTTGAGGCATCTCGGAACCATTGACACAATGTTTCATGCCTTTTGCCACTTTTCTTGTCGCTTTTTAGTTTTTCGGCTTATATTAGTGTAATTTCCTTGGTTTTATTGATGACCACTCACATTTCAATGTATTTTAGCTTGTAGAAGTGTTGTTTCAAGTTTTACATTACCTTTCCTTAGTTTCGAAATCATAACAATGTTTTTGCACTCAAAGTCATCGTTGCGGGGACTTGCTTTGTGAGCTTCTTGGTTATTCCATTTGACTAATTTTTTTACTTGCTTGAATTCCATGCATGTCCTCTCACTCAAATCTAAAACAAATTTGCGCACACACTTATTCTTTCACATTTTCGGGTTGTCGTTGGGAAAATTCGGGCTATTTTGGGCCCAATATTGTGTCTCCTAGCATGGTCTGCACATTCATGATAGTCAAGGCTCTACCTTGCCTCCAAGAATTGCACAGAGGTTGCCCACACTGACTCCTAGCTGCACTTTGCACAATCCTGGGAGGCAGTGCTTAGCCTTACCCACTGGAACTACGCAATGCACAATTCTAGCTAGCAACCTAGCCTAATTGTTCTAAGCATTGCACAGTTTCAGTCAACAATCAACCTCACTGGATTGTGCATTGCACAGATCCAATCAGCACTCAGCCTCATTGGTAGTTGGAACTGCACAATACGTAGTTCCAGTGTACAATCTCTAGCCTCCCTGAGTCAATGTTGTGCAATATTTCCCAGTGGTCACTAGTTTTTTGCTAGAATATTTCTCAAGTTGCTTTATGTTTTTATCTGACATTTTCTTGCCGTTAGTGTCTTCTTTGTCTCAAGGTACCACATATTTTTTAGCAGCTTCTCAATAGTATAGCTATCATGGCTTCTAAGAGAGTTGGATCAAAAGGCAGTTGAAAGAAGTACTGGGGATGTGGTTGAGCAGTGGTATATCAACTCGGCCATGTACATCGACATACACTTGTTCATCAAGAAAGACATCAAGATCACATGGTAGGACAACAACACTATTTTCGCAAGAGGCTTTCAGGAGAATCTAGAGGACCGACAGGTCTATGTGAACAAGCACAATTCAGGATTGTACAAGGTTGCATGGAGGTTTACTATGTTCCCATGCGCAAATGTGATTCACTGGATTGTTTCTCACATTGATACTGAGATGATGATATTGAGCAGTGTCACCAGAGAAAATATTGCTTCCCTCAGGACAAATGATTACTAGAAGATGTATCATTTTCCACTACAGGTTAGTAGGATGGATGAATCATTATACACTCCCAATAGTGACATGAATACAAGAGACATCTTGAATCATTGGGTAAGGGAACCAACAAAGTCCAGGACAACACCCACCCAGATATAGAAGACAAAGACACTCAGGAAGGCGTATCAATTCTTGGTCATCTTCTCATGTCATTAGTATGGCCAGGGGAGCATAGACCTTCCCACAGAGTTGAGTTGCTATGTTGGATTAGCTGGCAAGTGAAGGAAAGTTGTTCAACTAGTCCGACATGTCGGCTCTCCAGCTAAGAGTGCATGTATCCAATGCCCAGAATCCACCCGAGGATCACCAAGCAAGATTCTTCATGTATGATTACCTGCACGATGCAATCTATGTCCATCAATATTTCTTGGCATGAGTTTGGCATGGACACCTTTAGGCAATGTTGTGGCTGTATATTACAAGTTTCTTTCAGATTGCAGCTATTGAGGAGTAATGGCTAGAATATATGACCATTTCATCGCCCCTCTGTACATGATGATCATTGAACAAGACCTGCCATGCATGTCCCAGGCAGCAATGGAGGCATTATTGAACATTGCAGATTGGTACGCCTCACTCAATGGCACCGTCATCAGGATGTACAACGCAGAGAAAGATCTGCATGTGTTCTCGAGGTTTTCCACAAACAAGTTGGTCATGGAGGAGGTTGCATACCACATATCGATAGGGTTATTAGTTGGATTGCATAAGAAGAAGAAGACACCATGGCCTACACTCTCTAATTGAATTGGGTTATACGCAATCGAGAGTTTTAAAGAAGCATATGCCAAGGTTGAAGAATTCAACAAGTTTAAGTTCAGCACCAATATTTTTAATCCGTACGACCCGCATGGATTTTGGAGGCAACACTGTAAGAGAGTGTACTATTCTTGGATCTATGAGGCATGTCATTGGGTAGAGGAAGACCCATGGAGATATTGTTATAACTCCTCTAGGCTTAATGAATTGGTCATCATGGCAATAGAGTGACCCCAAAGAGCAACAACAAAAGCAACAGAAAGCAACAAACCTATGCAAGACAAAGGCAAGAGGAAGATTTCCGAAGGCACGGAGATGGAGAAAAGCTATAAGTTTAAAGAAGACTTGCTTATGGAAAAGGTAGATTTGGAGATAGATGCAAAGAGGCAACAATGGGATAGGAGGATAGTGCAAAGAAATAGAGAGAAGTAAAGACTGGAAGATGTAGAAAGGAAGTTGTAGGAAGTATAGAAGAAGCTCAAAGAAGAACAAGAGTCGTGTAGAGGAGATAGGGAAGTGCAGCATGAGCATGAACAGGAATAGGATCAACAACAAGAGGAAGTGAAAGGCACACAGACATCACAAACTGCACCAATACAGGTTGAAGACTCCAAACCAAAAAAAGATGAGGAACAAAGTGAGAAACCACAAGAATAGGAACTTAGTCCATAAGATGAACTAGTAGTATAAAAGATGGACATGGAGATGGAGAAACCAAAACAGGATCAAAACACCGACCTTATACCAAAAGAGATCGAGGTCACCCGATAGGCTTCACCAACTCCAATAGTAGAGCAAGTCCTGAGTGAACAAGGGGATAACATTCTCCTTGAGGACCATCTAGAAACATAGGTGTACAAAAGAACCTTTGATGAGTGACAATAAAGGGTTGTAAAAGAACATGGAGCATGCATCCTAGATGAACATGCATCACCTGTGCATTTTGAAGAATAGGTGATTGTGTCATATGTACGAAGACATCAAACCACATTAGTCGATGCCAAAAAGGCTTATGCGAAAGCCACGAGCTCAAGTGTTAAGTTCTTGATAGCAAAAAATGAGCACATGGCTAAGGAGTTGCAAGGAGCCAGACAGGGAGAGGAACAATCAATAGGATCCACCAAAGAAGAGATTAAGAAATCCACACTTGTTGAAGTATTAGCTCTTGATACATTTACGCAGACATTGTTTGACAAGTTTGTTACCATGCACAAGGTAGTTTTCCATCTACATGGTCATCACGAATGCTGCATCAAGGTAGCACAAACACTCACAGATATACATGCCACAGTAGATCATCTAGACATGGACAATAGATCACTTTCATAAGATGACGAAGTTGTAGGTAGCATTAGACAAAGCACACATCTGGAGTCTGATCTGGAACTATGAGGAACCCCCGCTACTCATCACGAGTGTTGAGGCTTCCTATGCATGGTTGTACATGAGTTTCGATGTCATGGAGAAAGTATGGTACCCCATTGATTGGTATGCTCAATGAGGCCGAAGAGAAGAACCAAGTCTGGTTGGAGTTCGTTGTGTACGTTGATCAATTGATGCTCAGGACCACTAACAAAAAGATGAAAGTCAACGCAGATAACATGCGCATGTACAACACTGATATGGCCTTGCTCATGACTAAGTTATACATGTTACAAGATGAGTTGGACAAAGGTTCCAAGTCAGTATATCTGGAAGCAATGGAGGCAAGAGTTCGTTTCCAGAAAGACATCAGCAAGGAGTACGTGGACACCATTGCACACTATCAAGAATGGCATCAATTCATCACTGAATATCAGGGTGAGGAGGTTGTTGAGCTAGTCTTTCCACAACCATCTGAGTCTTAGTGTTGACTTTTCTAGCTACCTCAAACCATTTTTGTCCCACATGATTATATGTCGAAAATGTATCATTTTTGTAAACATGATGTAAAGTGAAATTCCAAGTGTCATTAGTGAAATGAAAATGGTCATATGTAACATAAAGAGTTATGTAATAAATTTGAAGAGTCATGAGGGTAGTCCGAGAGTCACAAACGGGGATGTCAAGGGTCGCCCAACCCTTTGTTATAAATAGAACCTCATAACTCGTAGATGAGGGTTTTGGGAGCCAAGCTTTTGCTAGGCATTTCTTAGAGAGGGCTTGGAGAGTATTGTGATGAGCCTAGGTGTCTCAACAGTGCAAGGTGAGTACGTCCCTTTGGAGGAGAAAACGGTGTTGAATGTAACATTCCACTATTGGGGCTAGTGGCCATCATGGTTGTATATATGGATGGAACTTTCACTTTTATATAATATCGCAGAGGCAACATGTTTCATGCATATGTTATTATTGTAGTTCAACTATTCTGGCTACTTTATAAATGTATGTAGCTTTAACTTACACATTGATGTATGGAATATTCTATATGTGATTGTATGAATTTCATTGAAGCATGTTGTTGATTTCACTCGTCACTTTGCATTGTCAACTATTCTACTTTCCATTTTGTGATGTCGTTCAGCTCATGTGTTCCTTTCAGGTTACGTACTTTCACAAGATTCTAAGGGGCACAATTACTTTTCCCTCCATTTGTTAGAACCTCCCCATGCATCTGTCTTGACTCACTGCAATGTCACACACTTTCTTCTGATAAGGACATCTTTCTTACCTCTAAGTGCTATCACAGTCAAGGCATAGATTTACTACCATCTATTGGGACTCCTACTCAAAATAGTCTGAGATCTAGTTGGGACTTCTTACTAGGGATATCCCCACACATGTTGGTGGGTCCAACACTATCAACAAGACTTGGTGTCATTTTGTCCTATTTGTGTCCACTTTGGAAATGATAACTATGCCTACATGTAATGGAGTGAGCATTTTTCCCTCTGACTTTGTTGTAGTTGGTTTTTGTGTTGCTATTTTTTACTAGATTGATCTAAATGAAAGCTCAAAATCACTTTTTTTGACATGAAATGTATGTAATTCAATTTCCAAAAAAGCAAAAAAGAAAAAAAAGGAAATGAGAACTAAAAGCAGAGGGATACTATTTTTAAAATAATAAAAATGTTTGAGGGTGCTTGAATTCAATCATGATAGTGCATAAGAAGTTGTAGTTAACTTTGAGTCTTTTTATTTGATGAGAGAATGCTTGTATTCCTAGTGATTTATGCCATAAGGGCCAACATCTTTGGTGTGAAACTATATGAAATTGCACATCCCAAAATCTCATGTGATATGTACAGCTAAGTGCCACATCAATTTTTGGTTTCTAGTTTATATTCTATTTAATTTCAATATTGTTTTAAATTGGCTTAAATGAAAATAATAGGGTTTTAACTTCCATGGATGGCATACACTTGCCATGGATTCTAGTTATTTTTAATTACATATATGTGTCCAAACCAACACCTATATTCATGTAATTCACATTTTAATCTACAAATAATAATATTAACAATATTGTTCTTTCACAACCAATGAAAAATGATATAGGAAGTGCTAGAACAAAACAATAATTTATATTGACCTTGCCTTTTGATGCTCTGTACTTTCACCAAAATGGCTGCTTATACCCACATAATTATATCATCATGGATATTGTCAGTATGATCCAACATTAACACCTAAAATAGGAAAAGAAGCATACCAAACTAAATATCTTATCATTGTCAATCTAGAAGAATGAATAAAATAGTGTGAATGCAATGAATTAATTAGTTAACACATAGTTTGTGATTGGATATTGGATTTCACCTTGTTGCAGTGAGTGAAATAATTGTTAAAAATGGGAATATACATTGATTAATTAATTATGTCAATGGGACCATTTTCATAGCTATACATGGAGCAATGGTCCACCCATATTTTCCTTCCTCTGAAGATAGAAATCCCATATACATGACTTAATCTTCTCAAACCAATATGAAGATGAGATTTGTTTACTATAATTTTTCTTACATCCTTATAGATTTGAATGCACATGGCAAGAATAATTATGTCTAAAACATTTTTTATCATGATACACAATCACTTTGAAATACGGATGTTGGTTTCTAATTCATAGATTATTTTGAAACTATAAATTATCAACTCTTACTTTAGTTAGATAACCATGTCATTATAGAAGATGGCCTAGAGTGGCTCCATTTGAATCACACCTTCTGACACCCCACTATCACCTAGCTAAGGGCCATTAGGAATCAACTTTTCCTTTATGATAACATTTTTCTAAGAAGTCAACTTAACTCAACAATACATGAATGTGGCTTGAAACTGGACTAAATAAGAGGGTAAACCAACTATATAGGTTGATGGTATAGAAGGGTTGATTGTGTAGTTGAGAAAATCAAATAATAGATCTAGTAGACTAGAGTAACATATATGCCAACCCATGGGTGTAGATTCTTGTTCAATTCAAGCTTTTATTAGTCTAATTTTGTATTTTCTATAGATTCACTTTTTCTTTTTTAACATGGCTCACAAAACTTTGGATTCCAATGCTAATCATGTCACTAGTCTCTAATTCCTATGAGCGTCATTTTGAAAACTTAGTGACATATTGCGAGTGGATTGCTAATTAAATTGTTATGTTCTGGTTCCCCTATACCATTATTTTAATTTATTATGAAAGTACTATTATGAATCCACTAATCTAGGAACAAGTGAGAACCTTTAAAAATATGCACATGTTCATAATGTTATAAATTTAGTGCCCCCAGATCTCCTCAAATACATGTCAATTTGGATTTTTAAGAACATGTGCATAATTTCAAAAGCTTGTGCATGCTTTCAAATTCTTGTGCATGATTTCAAGAATGTTTATTCATTCTAAAAGAATGAGTTAGCCTTCAACAATGTGTGGGAAATCTAAAAAAAAACACGCTTTCAAGAGTGAGTGTGTATTTTCAAAACATGTACGTTCTTTTATGTAGATGTAGGGAGAGAGGGAATGAGATAGGGGTACATTTGGGGTTTGGTTGTAAAGGACAAAATAAGGAATGGGTGAAGGGATGGAGGGATGGATATGGAAATGAAGGTAGTGGAGTGAGATCTTACAGACCAAGTAGGATAAAGAGAGGTAAATGGGAGGAGGGTGGTGTAAATGGATAAAGAGGGAGTTAATGAGTGAGAAGAAATGAATAAAAGGCTGATAGAGTCATGGGGTAGAGAAAGAGAGGTAGCAAGAGGGACAGTTAGGGAGGGAAAGGTGGGGATAGGGGGCATTAGGGAAGCGAGTTAGAGGGAGAGTACGGAAGAGAGAAGAACATGGAAAGAGAGATCGTGAGAATGTGTGTGTGTGTGTGTGAGAGAGAGAGAGAGAGAGAGAGAGAGAGAGAATTGTGGGAGATGAAGTGGAGAGAGAGAGAGATGGTAGGATGTACACAATGGCTAATATATATGTTTTAATATTTTCATGATTTTTTTTTTTTATAAATGATCATATTATTAGAGTATCAAGATTGTATGTTGACAAGTTAATATCAATTTTTAGTATTGTAATGACTCTTTTTCACTATAATTTACAACAATAATTGAGTGCATTTTATATTTTTTAATTGCATGACTTTATTGATTGATGTTCTTTGGCTAGATTGAGGTTTCCTTCGAGATTATACCATCATCTAAAATTTCATCAAGCCATGAATATATATATGAATCGTGAACATATCAAGAGTTATATAATGTTGTTGGATAGTTTTAATGGGTGTTTGAATGAGGGAGTTGATTTGACGGTGTATATATATGATTTGTACTATTAAAGTAATCTACTTGTGCAAATCCAACAATGACCTCAAATAGACATGAAGAACCACATAGATATGTAATGAAAAGTGAGGTAACTTACACACCTATATTGTGGATAAGACATTATCCATAAGTTTCGATATGGTGTTGTGATCATAGATATGATTTAAAACTTGTTGGATATATATCTATATCTATATATATGTAAGAGATCAAAAGTTAAATAAATAAAAATTAAATATTTTATAATATTATTATATTATTATTTATCTTATATCATATTATTAAAATTTAATATAAAGATTCATGGATGAGTATTATTATATTAAAAACTATAAATGAATAAGATTTTAAAATATATACTAATAATAAAAATGATTTCTTTTAATTATGTGTGAGTAATTTAATTATCAAAATCATAATCATACTTCCAATCAATAAAACTACATCAAAATAAAATTTAATTTTAATTTTATATAAAAAAGTTATTTCATCATCCACCCAATTAAAAAATAAAATTACAACTTTAATATTCAATTTTAAAATATTATTATTACAACTCATTAGATAGAATATAATTAAATGAAATGAAATTAAATTATTTAAAAAATATTTTAAAATATTACGAATAAATATATAAAAAAAGAAAACTAATGAAAGAGGTTTTCATTTACATAGATTTGTCCAGATTTGTCCAGCAAAACGGATATCAAATTATCCCAAACCAACACATAATGGACTTAAAGTTTAAAATTACTATTTTTAAAATTTACATTTATGATAAAACATGAATCTTTTATACTTGTGAAATTGAAAAAGTAATAAATTGCAGATCCGTATTAATATGCTGGATAATTTATTATTATTATTTTCTTTTTAGCAATGCAGAATTAGTAATTGCCAAATTTATTTAAGAAAGATTTAGAATCAATTCTCTTAACTGCCATTATAATACAAAGAATACATCCAACAACTTACAAGCAAATCTACTAACTTCTTATAATTTTAGCAAGAAGCCATTTACTGATAAAAAGAAGTCTAATTCTTAAGCCACACTGTAACAAAATGTAAGAAAATAATACTTTACCTAGGTTTCTGAATAACTTATTACTATAAAAAATAATGTGAAGGATCAGAAGGGCGACATTGAAAAGTGTAAGAAGGGGTTTCTGAATAACTTATTATTATAAAAATAATGTGAAGGATGAGAAGGGCGACACTGAAAAGTGTAAGAAGGGCCACATTGAAGAAGACACAGTTTAGAAAAGTAAAAGCAATGTTTGCGGCTACTCAAGTTCAGGTGTGATAATTGTGGGTAAGAAGTTGCAGTTAGCAGCGACTTCCTTTCTTGCACGAGAGCGCTCCTGCGTTCCTGGTAATCTCTTCCACGACGGCTGAGCTCTTTGGTTTGGCACTGTATGCGGGTGCATAGGTCGATAGCACCTGAGATCCTGACGGTCTGAAATATGCACCATTTAGTAGCATATCATCTTCTAATATCCAGTTCCATTTTTTCCATTCACTTTCTGAGGTGTTTTGCCTCTTGGTTACTTCTTTAGCCAAGGGATTTGCAGATGCCATAAACCTATTTCCTTGACTCAGTATTGTGGGGTTTGAACTTCCACCGATGGCATACATTACCCACTCAGTGTAATCATTGTTAAACACATGGAAGTATCCAAATCGGCACCTGCATCCATTTAATTCATTATTTAAAATCTAAATGATATAATAGCTATTTCATACTTTTCCTTCACAACAAAATGAAAAATAAGACGGGAAATGAGTGAAATAACAATTAACTACTCACCTTGGCATTCGTTGGACGAGACCTTCGCCAAAATGATTGAGTGCAACCGTTGCCCGCATAACTTTGTCATGATGGTGGTCGTCACTGTGACCCAATAGCATCACCTACCATTGGAGAAAAGCAGACCATTGTGAAGGTAGATGGGAAGGAATAAAATAGAGTGAATTGCAATGAATGAATGAATGCGTGAACTTGCTTACCTTGTTGTGGTGAGTGAAATAATTGTTGGAAATGGTGATATTGGTGGATGACTTGACTGCGTCAATGAGGCCATCTTCGCAGTTAGACATAGAGCAATGGTCCACCCATATGTTCCTCGCTGTCGAGATGGAAATCCCATCGCCATGATTTATTTTTCTATTCATAGGAAAGGTGTTTACCATAGCCTTTTGTAGGCGCTTACACTCATGAATGTGGACGCCATGAATGATGACGTTTGTCACATTTGTTAAGGTGATACATGGCCCCTTAGCAATGTGGACGTTGGCGCCTCGTCCATCGATTGTTTTGAAGCTGTTAATAACCAGCTCTTCCTTGAGCTGGATGAGCATGTCATTCTGGAAGATGATCCACAGCGGCTCCGTCTGAATCACGGCATGACGCAGCGTGCCATGGGATGGATTCACGGCATCATCACCGTCATCCGTAACGACATAAAACTTGCCGTTTTTGCCTCCGATGGCATCCTTGCCAAATCCAATGCCGCAGTCTGCCAGCCGTTTTCTGTTGCGCTCCCAATTGGCGTCGCACCGCCAACAGTCATCGATGGGATTACCCGTTGCACATGACAACACGCTCAGCTCCTCTCCTCCTCTTGTACTGTTGTTAATAATGCTTCTGCTTCTGTTTGAATACCCATATATTAAAACATTCTCGTGTCAATTCACCCTCCAAATCAAATTAAAAAAAAGAAAAGAAAAGGGGGCCAACAGAGAGATTAACAAAACGCGAATGTAATGTTGCACTGAGGCATTTACTTACTCCTGAACTATTTTCGCTGCGTTGCTCTCATCTTTCTCCACAGAAAAGGTGGACCTACTTATATTGCCCGGTGCCTCGACTATCTTCCGTCCCATAAACTTCTCTCCATATTTTGATTCAAATGGTATGGGCGCCCCGCCATGAACGCAGCGGAGTATTCCAATCAACAGCATGCACCTCAAAATACTATTTTGATTGCTCATTTTGACTGCCACGACTCACCTCTCTCTTCTCAAGCAAACAACAAGACTAACAACAGTGGAGCTGGTTGCTTCTGCTCTGACCTGGCCGGGGCCTTCTTATAGCATCCCCGTTTTGTCGCTACTATCATTTCATCACACTTGGTAAATTGCACTATGAATTTCCTTTGCGCACGTTTTTACCATGGCATAAGGAATGTAGAGACGTGCATTGACCGAAGGGAGATGGCAAACTTAAGCTGCGGATCTTTTAAACACAGCAGATTCTTACATTCTTTTTAAATGAAAATGAAATATCATATGAACAGTAAAGAAAGTTAGAAAAAAGATAATAGGAAACATTGAAAATGGTAACTATGGTCGAGGGAGGAAATAATAATATATACTTCTAGAAGTTATAAAGATATATGGAATAGAGGTGTGGTATGTGTAATGACTTTAATGTCATACTATAATAATATATATTTTTAGAAATTAAAATGATTTAGGGAAGAGAACTGTGGTATGTGTAATGACTTTAATGTCATACTTGTATCATGTTATTAGTAAATAAAAATGAAATATTACATAAACAATGAAGAAAGTTAGAAAAGATAATAAGAAATATTGAAAATTCGAACCATGGTTTTGAGAGGAAATAGTAATATATATTTTTAGAAATTAGAATGATTTATGGAAAAGAGGCATGGATGGATGAATAATAAATATATTAGTAAATTTTATAATTATTTTTTTTTGTATAAATGAACAAGTGTTATTTTGTACAAATAATATAAAAAGAGTGATAAACAGCAGTTATACAAAGCATTTTATGAGATTTTCAAAATAAAATGTTAAACAATTTTCTCCTAATTACATTAAATTTTAATTAAATTTTATTTTGAAATAGATATTCCATCTCTTTTATAACTATATAATTAATTAGTGAAAAGTTAAAATCATTTAATTATTGTTAATTTGTACGCAACTTCAAACATATCTCTACTACCTCTTCCATGAAGTTAGAAAAAAGAAAAAACACGTAAACTACTAACATGAAAACCCATTCTCCAGCAACAAATTACAAATTATATTCATCATATAGTTAATTTAAAAATAATACATGCAAATTTAATAAGAATAAACTCATTTTAATATCTTACGAAGCTTCATGTTAACTTATTGCTGACTTGTACTTATAACTTCAAGATGAAGAACCCTCGCTGTCCGTTATATTATCTTGATGTTAACTTTAACTATTACATTACGAAAGCGTGGAAAGCGAACGATACCTAAAAGTTTTCAATAATTGATTATTTTTTGAAAAATTGGAGGCTTAAAAGTCAAAAGATGGAAGTTTGTTCGTATTCACACGCAAATAGAGAGCGAACAGATGTGGAAATCCTTGCGAGCGAACGTCCAAAGAGTCAAAAGATCGAAGTTTGTTGTATTCACATGCAAATTGCGAGCGAACAGATGTGGAAAGCCTTGCGACCATCAAGCGTGCACAATCAATTTGATTCCATCCCTAAACAATTTACCATCATCTTTTTTTTGTCATTTTGTTTCAAACCTTCACTTTTCAAATTTCATGTCAAAATGTGGCTGGTGGCTGGTTACCGTTCAAATTTTCCGTCAAAGGATGGCCTCTTCGGAATTGAATCCTAGATTTCTCAACGTTATCTTATAAACGGAGGGAATTGTCTATAACAAATTTTTCTTACACGATACGAAGTCAATTAAATAAGGTTAAAATAAATATAATTGAAATTAAATTAAAATTTTGAAAATATTAATATTCAAAAATAAAATTCTATGTGAATGGTAAAATTGAAAAAAAAATTACAAAGTAATTGTTCAAAAAATTATTACACCTATTTTTTTATTTTTCTAATCTTTCCGTGAATGTTTACACCTTAAGCGGCAATTGCTAATTTTATAATACATTTATACTTAAATGATCTTAGATAGTTATGTTTTGGTAAACAATTAGTTTCTTTAAATCTCTAAGAATTAAACAGATGCTCTAAGTGGCTCATTTATAAGTTTAAGGAAATGGTTATATCTTGAGTTACACCATCTTAATAACTAGATATATGAGATGGTATGAATATAATTTATGATAATAGTGTCAATTCCTTAATATATATCTGAGAGCAATTCATATAAATTTGTCTTTTAAAATATCCAAATTATTTTTTCCTTGTAGTATAGATATGCAATTTTCCTTTACAAAGTCTATGAATGAACAAGTGCTATATACCAGCTAGTAAGTATCCCTTAGGTTAAATATAGCTAAATGAAGGTAAAAATACTATATTTAAGTTAGTGTTAAGGTTTAAAATCTAGTTAATTTATCTTTTACAAACTAGTAAATTGGGGTATTTTGTTAACTGTAATTTTGCATTGTGGTGGAGGAGAATCCAAACCTACCCAACTACAATAATAATGTCGTCTTGTAATGATAATGTTTTTGTTGAGAATGACATCTAAAAAATTTTACATTTTGTGTATAAAGTATAGATAGATATATTTTAAAAGAGTAGTCTAAAAAGACCACAAATTGGTCCAGAAAATTGTGGAAATTCTAGGTTACAACTATCAAATTTAATGCTCCCTAGTAAAAAAAAATAATGTAAATAAATTAAACATCTACCCAATTACTAAATTATACAACAAGGTATATGAATTTGACCATAATTACATTGATTTCATGATTGAATAATATTATAGTGTAATGGGTTTATAACTAAGTAACCAGATTCGTCCAAACCCCTCTACGAATCTCAATCCTGCGAATCGGACACAATTCGCTAGGAATTCGAATCCTAGAACAAGATTTGACGTGCTTGTACGGCATTCATATGAATCCTGTATGAATCCTGTACGGACACATCGAATCCTAATTCTGGGATTCGAATCCCCTAAATATGCCTTCCGCGGACTTAGAAATGCGCTGTTCTTTTTTGTTTTCACCTTATTTCTCATTCACTTTTGCATAGTTTGAGCTGTGGACAAGGAGCTAATGGTTTGGAGCAAGGAGCTAAGGGAGTAGAGCGTTTAGGGAGGAGGATACAGAGGAGAGCAATGGTGACCATGGTGTCATCCTCCACACCAACAGATGCAGAGGCAACCATGGATACAGGGGAGGAGGAGGATGCAAAGGAGAGCAGTGGTGACCATGATGATGAGGACATTGATGCTGATTCTGATGATGACTCTGAGGATTGATAACTAACTATTGCCTTGAGGCTTGTACACCTGTATTTGTTTTATATTTTCTATTTCTATTTGCCATTGGCATTGCACCAACACTACCTATGTAACACATTTTGATTTGATGACTTAATGAGAAAGCTATAGTTGTGAGTGTCTTTATATTACTATCTTGTAGTTGTAAGTTATCTTTCATTTATGAATTATGAATCATGATTTATGTGACCACTGACATGTATTTGAATTTTGTATGTACTATGCATGCTATAGATGAAGATCTATGTTTGAAATCAATGAATTTGTATCATTAATTAGAAATTGTGTAAGAAATATCTAATTTTTAATATATATATCTATATATCTATATATATATATATATATATATATAATATATATAATATAATATATATATATATATAATATATATATAAAATATAATATATATATATAGATAAACAAATCCTACGTGTCCTGTTCCGAGGGGTGAACATGTCTGAATTCGACAGTCGAATCCCCGAATCCTACGAATACAAAATCCTCGTATGAGGTGACTTAGGTTTATAATAATGTTTAAACCATGGGTTTGACAATGGGTCACTCATACCCTCAGTTTAGTCTACCACTCATCACACCCTACGACGGATCCAGAAGCAAATCTAATCATCTACCACATAACAAATCTCATTTCAGGATTAGTGGCATATCTCATTTTGGGATGAGTGGTAGATCTACGACGACAATGGGTTGGCGATAGACGAATGGATAAGGGGAGTGAGAGGGATTTAGACAGTAATTACCCTCTCGTCCTACATGCTTCAGGTCCCTCATTCGATGCTGACACAGTTGTGAAACCCTCCTCTACAATTCACTTAAGGTTTTTCTGTTTTCCTTCAATTTTCAACATTGGTGGTTGTATACTCTAATTCCCGAGTTAGCTTTCTCTTCGGATAATGATTGGAGCTCAGTCTCGACAAATTTCTAGTTGGAACTTTCCTAGTAAGACCTCATTCTCCTTCTTAAACTTTTGTTTCTATTTTATTCTCTGCTTATGTGATTGACCTGGGGTCATATCTAATGTCCACTTGTTTATGTGTGCTGGGAGGAAATTATGCTCTTTACTTCAACCTCACCTCCCAGATTCAGAAATTGTGCCTTCGTTCACACACCAGACTATCTCTTCCCATGAATTTATCCTTCTAGGTAATTCCCAACAACAATAACTTGATGTTTCCCTTGAATAGGTTCTCTTTAGGGATCATGGTCTCCCTCTCATTCATTTATTTCATGATTTCTTGTCTTAAACTATTTTACAACTCAATTTCTATTAAGTTTGATGTGCTCATCTCGGATTTCTAATTTATGTTGATTTCTTGGGAAGGTAACCTAGATGGTTCACATGTTTTCCAATGTTATCATTTTGCACAACTAGATACAGATTCAAACTACGTTCTCTCTCAGGCTGCCAAGTGTGACTCTTATTATCAAGGTTTAAGTTGTACTAAGTACAGATATTTCATTACCCTTTAGTGAATAATCATTTCCTCAATATGTAGTTATAATTTATACTCTTTTATAGGGTTCTTGTTTAGGTTTGTTCGATAAATATGGTTAAATAGCTTCAACTAGGCTATGACAAAGCGACCTTGAAAGCAATTGTTGAATTATATGTACTCTTGAGGGTTTGAATAGTAAGTCGAATGTTTTCTTATAGTATTCGTTTGCAAAGTTTGGTTCGAGACCCTAGCTTAATTTATGGCCCTATCTTTTAATACATTTCTTCCATTTTCGTTTGGTTTCACATATGTTATTAGGAAGAAAATTATTTTGTTTTGAAACACATGTTTTCATGTGGCTTCAGAAAAAGGGCTAGAACTATGTCAATTCTAAACTGTTGTTCAATGTCCATATATATGCACATTGTTCTTATTTTAATGTTAAATTTATTTATGAAAAAAAATATTAATTGGTTGCGATTTTTTTTTTGAGTTCTTGAGAGTGTTCCTCATTATTTCTGGCAACAAATTTTATGAACGATTTTCTCTATTGTATTTTATGTTATATGTGACTTAGTTTTTTCTTTCTTTCTTTTTCATAGTAACCCTATGTACTTGAACAAGTTGACCACAAAAGAATTTCCTCAAACTTTTCTGTTGTGTTCACAGTCTTAACAAATAAATTGTTTTGTTTTAGTAATTACCCTTATTAGGATGAAAGGGAGTGTGATTGTCCAGCGGTTGTTGTTTCCTAACTTGACCTAAGGACTAACCCCAACCCGTTTTTGGTAAGTTTCCTTCTTGTCATTCCAAGTCATTATAAAATTCCTTTTATTGAATTTCCCTTTGACAAAATAACTTCCACTATAATTAGCCCAATTAAATAGTACCCTTGTAGTACACATTTTTTAGTAAACATTCACATTTCCGTAATGCACATTTTTAATAAACATGCATAGTTATGCAAGGTACATTTTCTAATAAGAATTAACAATTTTGCAATGTAAGTTTTCTAGAAAACATGCACAATACCACAAGGTACATTTTCTAATAAACATTCACAATTCTACAATGTACATTTTCTAATAAACATGCACAATACTCCAAGGTACTAATGAACATTCACACTACAGATTATTTAATTTATGTATTGCATCCATGTAAGATGATGTAATCGTAGTACTTCTTGAGGTAAATCCCGTTGTGGAGCTTGTCCAAAGTATTGCCTTCATAATCGTTAAGCTCATAGGCCCCTTTTCGTAAAACAAATTTTACAATGTAGGGCCCATGCCACATGGGCTCAAACTTGCCTGTCCCCATCTTATCATTAGTTTGATCATATAGTAAAACCAAATCACCCTCAAAAAACACGTGGGGGGAGACTGACTGATCGAAATGGGACTTGACTCGTTTCTTTTGTGCTTCGATAACCTTAGTAGTGAGATGATGAGTCTCATCTTGCCATTTTAAATATAAGAGTTTCTCTTCCTGAGGTGATGCTTCGAGGAGAAGTTCAATAGCTAGCTTGAGTGAAGGAATCTCACATTCAATTGGGAATGTTGCTTCTAGACCGTAGACAAGCTGGAATGGTGTGAAACCAGTTGCATCTTTGGTAAAGGTTTGGTACGCCGACAAAGATGAGTAGAGCATGAGATACCAATTTTACTTATGCATCCCAATAGTACGTTGAAGAATCGTAACCAAAACTTTGTTCACAAATTCAACTTGACCATTGGCATACAGGTAATACGGGGTTGAGCCATCATGGTGCAAACCTAACAAAGAGGTTAGCTCAGCCATCATGTAATCTCGGAAATGGGAGCCATGATCTATGACAATGGCTTGATGTACTCTAAACCTATAAATAACATGTTTGGAAAGGAATTGAGTCATTGTTTTGCCATCTGTAGAGTATGTAGGCATCGCTTTGTCCCATTTGGTGAAATAATCCATAGAAATGATAATATAACCATTCCCCCAGCCCGAATGCAGGTTACATGTCATATAGTCAATGCCAGATTTGGAAAAAGGACCAATGTTAATGATGAGGTATAGGTGAGCAGATGGGGCATGCATCTTGTGTTGATAAATTTGGCATTCATGGCACTTGCGAATAGTAAGGATGTAGTCCTTGAAAATGGACGGCCAAAAGTAACCAGCGTGAAGGATTGTTTGAGCAGTAGCATAGCCAGACATATAACTGCCACATGCCCTAGAATGGCAGTCATTGAGAGCTCTCTTAGCCTCCTTGAGAGCAAGGAATCGGTGAAGAACTAAATCGATAACAACATAGTATAAAGTATCACCAATAATATGGTAGGGTTGGGAGTGATGTTGAATCCATTGGTGATAATCCTTGGTCAATGTGGACTAGAATGCGGACATATAGAGATACCTGATGATATCACCATACCACGGGTCAAGTGTGCTGATAAGGAAAAGAGTCTCATCCAGAAGTTTTTCATCTGCACCAGTGGGGAGAGACGTAGAAGGAAGGGAACAAAACAACTCGATGAAAACTAGTGACTTCTTAGATTTGCTAGTAGCGAACACTAAATCAAATTATTGTAGGATGACTATCTATTTAGAATAATTTCCCCCCAACAACTAACGAGTTAGGTTGTAGGTAATGGAGTTGCATTTAGAAATAACAGTAGTAGTGCGTAAGAGGATGTAGTGCCGAAAGCATTGAATAGCCTGTAGGGCAGCCAAAGCCAACTTCTCGACATGGGAATAACATGTTTCAGTGTTGAGGGGATTACGACTAAGCTAGTAGATAACATGTTCATTGCCTTTATCTTCATCTTGGACCAAGACCATAGCAATGGTGCTAGGGGTTGTAGCTAGGTAAAGGAAGTAATCTTGATCATAATCTGTGGGATGTAGCAAACGCGAATTTATGAGGACAACCTTGAGGTCATCAAAAGACTTTTGGGAAACCTCATGCTAGGCAAAGGGCGTTCCTTGTTTGAGCAACCGGGTAAATCCTGTAGCTAGCCCATCATAATTGGGTATGAAACGACGAAGGAAATTTTCCTTTCCTTGAAGTCCTTGGAGTTGGTGCAATTAAGATGGAGGGGGTAAATTTACAATGGCCTCAACTTTAATCACGTCAAGGTGGATACCATCCTTGAAAATGACAAAGCCAAAGAGTCAGCCAAATTCTCTGCAGAAAACACACTTATGCAGGTTTAACTGAATGTTGCAGTGTCTATAACAAAGAAAAATCGATGGTTAGGGTGATCTTGGTGCTTACGAGAATGAGTAGGAAGGTCATCCAAGTAAGGCTGACAATGTTGTGAATATTGTGAAATGCATAGGACATCGCTCGTTGAAATGTAACCCCAACAATTTTGAGGCCGAAAGGGATATTTTTGTATGCAAACGTACCCCATGGATAGATAAAAGTTCTCATTTCTTGATTGGCTGATGCAATGTTAATTTGGTTGTAACCAAAAAAATCGTCCATAAAGGAAACAATTTCATTCCCACCACATTCATCATGATCTTATCAATGAAAGGAGTAGGGTACTTATCCTTAGGATAGACATCGTTGAGATCATAGTAATCAATGCAAACACGGATCGTGCCTTGTTTCTTTCTCACTGTGATAATATTTGACACCCAATATATAATAGGGATTGGATAGATCAATCTAGCTTTGAGAAGTTTTTCATATTCCCCATTGATAGCGGCGACTTTCCCAGGGTGCACTGGGGAGAGCCGTTGGTGAATGGGCTTCACGTGAGGATAAGTTGGTCTTTCATGCACAATAATATTAGGATCAATGCCAGAAATTTATTCATACGACCACGTGAACACATCACAGAATTCTTGAAACAGATGAGTATAGGTATTGATCTCATCCAGAGAATAACTTACCCCGATAAGGACATGTTCAACAATACCATGCTTGATAGAAATATCATTTGGCATCATTGGGGTAATATTACCCAACCTTCATTACGAACATACTTCATGAGTCAGGATCAGTCATAGAAGTGGGAGGGAAGGAAATTGAGAAGAAAACTCTTTGGTACCAGTAGACATGACCACCGAGTGAGGCAGGAATGAGGAATGATCATGACTATCATTCGAAGGTGGTTCCTCAAGAGACATTACTTCCATAATAATTTCATTAGAAAGAAAGGTCTCAGCTAAGGGATCAGGAGATTTCAAATTGCCAAGCCATGGGGATTGAGAATACATATCGAGAGAATTCCTCGAAACAGAAGAATCAGAGGATACAGAACTTGAGGCTAAAGCAATATTTAGGTAATTAATTTTGGCAGGACAAAGTGGCATAACCTTGCCCCAGGTATCAACAAGATTTGGTGAAGGTATGACCCAATGATTAGATTTGATTGAGATCATGTTGATAGAGGTAACATGAGGAGGTGGGAGTGGAAAAATTCTCAACAAGGCAGAATCTTTAAAAAGACCTAACCCCACACTCTCATAGGGAGCACCAGTGTGCTTGACATACGAAACATTGCCATCCGAGGAGGAAGAGGAAAAGAAGGAAACCTGGTCGAAAATGACAATCTTCCCTTATTAGGGAAGATGAATCACGTAGAATAGGGAAGAGGATACAACATGTATGGCATGGGTCCAACTCCAGTTGAGTAGAATATTATAATTGAGATTAGCGTTAACAATCTCTACCTTGACTTGTATTGTCTTGTCCTCCAAAGTAATGGCAAGGTTAGGTAAGGTACTGAAGAGGCATGAATCATGCCAGTCAAAAGCTTCCAAAGTGTTTGGGGATTGGTTCAAGGTAGGAGAACCAATGGCCTTCCAGTAGGCGATCAACATGATGAAAGTGGAAGCACCTTCATCGATGACAGTCCTCTGGATGATATTATCATTGATGATTACCTTAATGAGAAAGGAAATTTGATGAGGCAGGTGTGGAACATGGTTCTCTAGATCAAAACATATCAGATTGGAATTAGTAGGATCAATACCCCCAATAGATGACATCAAAGATTTTTGCTGTAACGGACAGCTTTGGAGCACCTTGAGATCCAACATAGCTGATTGCACTTGAGCCAAATCCTCAACAATATCATACTTCTGAGTGGATTGAGCATTAGGATTGTATGAGATTTCTACAGCACACCTCGAGAGTGTGGCCGAATAGTGGAATTTGGGTTAGGGTGCTCGATATGAAGAGGGCCAGAGCTTTTGGCAAATGAAGAAGGGGTGGTTTCCTTTTCTTTCCTGATGGTCGAAGAAGGAGTTTGGTAATATTTGGATCTAGTAGCCACATTAATAGGCATTCCCATTGCTAGGGCCTAAATCTACCTCAGGATGAGAAAGGGAATTCTAGGGTAACATCAAACCATGCTTAACCTGGTAGCTAGCCCTACCAAGTCGGGAGAGGGCTCTCTCTTTGTGAATATCAATGAAAATTTATCAAGGATGGCTTGAGATGACTGATATAAAAACTAATTTTAGGGTAGGTATGCTTGGTCAAAGGAATTTGTTTGAATTTAATGGTTGGTTGCTGGAACAGATGGGGAAGGTAGCTTTGGGTCTAGGAAATGAACACAGATTCGCAAAGGTTTCTGTGGGGCGAAGTAGGAAAGTGTCATACCACTTTGAAATGAGTGTAATGGTGAGTCTAAAGACTGGTGAGGAGTTGGAGAGGGCATGAAATTGTCATGAGTCCTCCTCAAACAGTAGAAAACATGTAGAACTAAATAAACCCCAAGGTAGAGCACTGAAACACCAACAAATTCGACCTTTAAACATGATTCATTTATTTATGCAGAAAGAGAGAGATGATGGCACACATAAACATAAGATCAACTGAAATTACAAAGAAAAACACAACGCTAAATCACATTACCACAAAAATCCCACAAATTGCTGCAAAACCATGGTTTATTTCCTTGCCAAACTGCAGAAGTGATGTACAAAGTAACTCAATGCATCGACAAGAGTCCAACCTTCTGCCAAAGTCCAACCCCTACACTATGAAATTCATAAGATATATACATTTGCTCATCCTTGTACTAAGGGAATTGAGCTCAACCATTTTCTTCAAAATAGAATCAGTTACATAAAACTTGGATCAAATTTATGAAAATATGTGTTGAATATGAACTCGTATCTCTTAAACCATAGTACCTGTTACAAAACTGAAAGAGGTTTTTGTAGATAAGTTCATTCTAGAGAAAAAATTCTCTCAAAATTTTCAAATTCATTTCCAGTTTCTCGTGATCTGTGCCACAAAATCATATCTAAAACAGAAAATCATTAAAAATTTAAATTTGTGAAAATGAGCTATAAAGATCTAGTGACATATCCCAATTCATGACACGTGTGAATAAACTGAAGGAGGTTTTTTTTTATATGGTTCGTGGTTAAACGAAAATCTCTGTTATTTTTGTACTATTACTTTCCATCTGTTGTAAAATGGCACCGCACTAAAATGACTAAAACAGTAAAAAAATATGAAAAATTTGCTTTGTTTTAATGTAGGCTCCAAATATCACTATATATCTCCCACATAGTAGCACCTGTGCATAAGCTGAAGGAGGTTTTTATTTCATGATATGTGATGGACAAAAACATCTTTCACTTTTGAAAAAGTCCTTACCATTATTTCAAAAACTGATCTTGTACTAAACTTGTCATTGTGTGCAGCAACTAACCTCAAAACATGGATAACCAAGAATCACTCATTCATTTCGATCATATCCTCTGATCCAGAAAGCAATTACGGGGGTTTGATACACTACTGGAAATATTTTTTTGAGCTTATTTTGATGGAAATACTTAGGATATGATTTGCACTTAATATCATGTGCAAAACATCTCTGAAAACCAGACATAGTAAGAGCCCATTTTGATCCCTGGTGAAAGGTTGTGAAGGCTAGAACTAACATTGGCCTTATTGGGGCTGGAAGCTCCTTGGAGGTGTCAAGAAAACCATAGACAAAATACCTCATCCATTACACAAGACGGTCAAACATTTGCGAACTCAAAACAACTTATACCAATCCAAACTGAAATGCTGCCTTTGGCAACTTATTTATTGAAAATCTACCCTACTTTGTTGAAAAATTGATAGATCAAGTAACGTTGTAATGCAAGATCAACCAATCAAGTAACTATGAAAAGGATGATGCTTGAAGGTGCTTCAACGAGATCACAAATGTAAATGTTGACAACCATCCATGCATAAATTGAATTTGGTTGTTTGAAAGAGAATCTGACTTATCACTCAAACTAGAAAAAAACTCCATATATACGACAATAGGATCAAAGAAACCAGACACTATTTGTTGCCCTAACTCCTCAACATAGACCTCCAACTGAAAACTGTCAATGCAGACATCAACGAGAAACTCCATTGTTTCTTGTTTTGAAGGAGGGAGGGTTTCCAAGAAATTTTTGGGACCTTGGAATTCATATGATTGGATCTGATCATTTAAATAATTGAACCTCCTTCTCAATTTTTTCAACAACTAACTCAAAGAAGCCAGTTTTATCTTTAGGAGGAGTCTTCAGAGATCTCAAACATTAAAGCACAGTAATGAAAAATACTTCATCAATTTCAATATCCAGTAACTAATCTCTAACTTCTTTTAAAACTTCACAAAACACAAGGTTTTCCACATACCCTACCATTTTATTTTAGTGCATGAACGGATCAATGAGCACTGGAACGTCTAGATTGAGTTGGAGTCGCCAAGTGAATGTTTCAGCCTTCATATGTGTCTGACTGTTTTCCACCATTAGCAATTAGATTTGCAACTTGAATGATCTTTCCCAGAGAAGATCTATCACCTCTTCAGCAGTATGATGTACCTGGGCAATTTGCAAGTCAGATGTTCAGTTCATAAACTAAATCAGAGATTGACTAAAGCAACATTCATCTACTTATGCACTTGCAGAGTAAGAGAAGTTCGAAGGCTACCTAGCTAACTTCAAGCTCCATTGGTAGTTTATAAAGCAAACAACAATAATGAACAAAGAAAATTATCTTTCCCAGTATGGTCACCACTATGTTAGGGCCTAAATTTACCTCAGACTGAGAAAGGCAGGTCTAGGGTAACATCAAACCACGCTTAACCTGGTAGCTAGCCCCACCAAGTCAGGAGAGGGCTCTCTCCTTGTCAATCTCAATGAAATTTATCAAGGAAGGCTTGAGATGACTGATATAAAAACTAATTTTAGGCTAGGTATGCTTGCTCAGATGAATTTTTTTGAATTTAATGGTTGGGTTGCTAGATTAGATGGGGAAGGCAGCTTTGGGTCTGGGAAATGAACACAGATTTGCAGAGGTTTCTATGGGGCGAGGTAGGAAAGTGTCTTAGCACTTTTAAATGAGTGTAATGGTGAGCCTAAAGACTGGTGAGGAGCTAGAGAGGGCATGCAATTGTCATGAGTCCTCTTCAAATAGTAGAAAACATGTAGAACTAAATAAACCCCAAGGAAGAGCACTGAAACACCAACAAATTCCACCTTTAAACTTGAATCATTTAGTTATGCAGAAAGAAAGAGATGATGGAACACATAAGCATAAGATCAATTGAAATTACAAATAAGAACACAATGCTAAATCACATTACTACAAGAATCCCACAAAATGCTGCAAAACCCTGGTTTATTTCCTTGCCAAACTGCAGAAGTGATATATAAAGTAACTCAATGCATCCATAAGAGTTCAACCTTTTGCCAAATTCCAACCCCTACACTATGAAATTCATAAAATATATAAATTTTCTCATCCTTGTACTAAGGGAATTGAGGTCAAACATTTTCTTCAAAATAGAATCAGTTACATAAAACTTGGACCGAATTTCTGAAAATATGTGTTGAAGATGAACTCGTATCTCCTAAACCATAGCACCTGTTACAATAATGAAAGAGGTTTTTGTAGATAAGGTCGTGCTAGATACAAACCTCTATTCAGTTTTGGAAATTCATTTCCAGTTGCTCGTAATCTATGCCACAACATCATCTCTAAAACAGAAAATCATTAAAAATTTAAATCTGTGAAAATGAGCTGTAAAACTCTAGCCACATATCCCAACTCATGACACCTGTGAATAAAATGAAAGAGGGTTTTGTTACATGGCTTGTGTTTAAAAAAACCTCCTTGGGCTTTTCAAAATTACTTTCCATATGTTGTAAAATGGCACGACACTAAAATGACTAAAACAGTAAAAATTATGAAACATTTGCTTTGTTTTAATGTAGGCTCCAAATATCACTGAAGGAGGTTTTTGTTATTTGGTATGTGGCGGACAAAAACCTCTTTTAATTTTGAAAAATTCCTTACCATTATTTCAGAAATTGATCTTGTACTAAACTTGTCATTGTGTGCAACAACTGACCCCAAAACATGCATAACCAAAAATCACTCATTCATTTCAATCATATCTTCTGATCTAGAAACCGGTTACAGGAGTTTGATATACCGTTGGAAATATTTTTTTGAGATTCTTTTGATAGAAATACTTAGGATATGATTTGCACTGAATATCATGTGCAAAACATCTCTGAAATCTAGACATAGTAAGAGCCCATTTTGATCCCTGGTGACAGGCTCCGAAGGGTGTAACTAACATTCATCATGAACACTTGAGATCCTAAGGTAGAAGATGATTGAGGTTTGTCTACCATTTGAGTCTGTTGAGATGAAAATGGCTCTTTTAGGATAGCTGGGGTCTCTTTGAGCAAACAACTAACTTCAGATTGTCTAGGACAATCCTTGATATAGTGATCCTCCTCGCAAATGAGGCACGTATAATTAAGCTTCTATTTGCCTTTCTTATTACGTTTCGAGGATTATCCATTATGGTAGCCTAGATAGAATGGACCTTTGATGTTTTACCAGGGCTAGGTGGACTCAATGATGAACTATTGGAAGCAGCATTTGAGACCAACTTCTGTTTGGAAGAAGATTTAGTAGGGGTCTGGGACATTGAACCAATCACTCTATGAATAGGAGGTGTATCTTATGACTTTGATGTCGAGGGATCAGATGATGGTTATGGAGCATCGAGTAGTAACTCATATAAAGTGCTAGACTCAGAGTAAACGAGATCTAAGTATTGGGCACGAGAAATTTCTTTTTCTTCGGTAACGCATCCACCCATAGCTATATCACGAGCAATTGGAGCTATGAATGACTTAGTGAACCATTTGGTGAGCAACTAATCAGAAATCTCGAATTTGATCATGTGATGTCTATGTATCTATTCATGGATATGATCGGAGATGTGTGTCACAGTAGCTTTCTTAAGCGATGTGAGAAAATAGGTTCCAATTTCATAGTGAACCAGAAACTAGAAATACATGAGGAACACCATGGCTAAAGATTTAAATTCATGGTAAGTACTTTGAGGAAGCTCAACGTACCACTTCACTGCAATGCCTATGAGGGTTCGTTGGAAAAGACAAAGACGAATAGAATCATCAACGTAAGAATTCGAAGAGCACCAGAGGTAATATGTCATCACATGGGCTTGAGGATCTTCATTTGCTTTCCCATCAAACTTAGGACAGTCACTCAGGATCTTGGATGGAATCGGAGGCCAATATGGTTAATGAAGAATTGGATCATTCGTAAGGAGAGACATATCTGGAAACTGTAGTATGGCCAAGAATGTAAATCATGTATTAAAAGGCATTGGAGGTCGGTAAGTGGTCCTATTGGAGGAGCCCATTGCTACTGGTATGGATTTTGGCTCCATAGTGGGGGATTTTTGCCATATGGAATTTGATTATGCCCCCATTGTGGGTTACCTTGGCCATAGGGAGGATTTTGACCTTTAACACCTAGAAATTGTCCAATCATAAGTTGTTTATAAGCAACATACGGTTTAAATGGCTGTTGAGCCTGTTGACCTTGGACATGTGGATATTATACCTGTTGTCCCTGGACATACAGGTTTTGAACCTGTTGTCCCTAAACAAGAGGATTTTGGACCTGCTGCCCCTGGGCATAAGTATTGTACACTTGTTTTAGTTGGACATAGGGATTTTGTACCTGCTTCCCTTGGCCAAAAGAATTTTGTACCTTTCCGACCTAGGACATTAGTATTTTGGGCCTTCTGTTGCAAGACTTGACCATGGCCTTGTCCTTGCATGGGTTGACTTTGCTAATATGTATATAAGGGTTGCTTCTACCCGGGCTAGCTCTATTGCTGTAAGGGTTGCCCTTGCGATTGTAAAACCTGTCCCTTGAGCTGCAGAGGTTGGCCCTATGAAGACATAGGCTGGGAGGTTTGTGAAGCATACTACATCTACTATTGCATTGTTGGCTGTAACATTTGTGAGGGTTTCCCCTGTGGTTGTTGCAGTTTACCTTACTGTGGTATCATCTACCCTTGCTATTGCATGGATGGCCCTTGCTGCAACAAAGGCTTCCCTTTTTGTTGCAGAGGCTCTCCTTGCTTTTACAAGGGTACTCGAACAATACCCAGAAGATTTCAGAACTAAATCTGGCCATAACCACTCTGAAAAGTGGATGAGCGAGGTTAAACATACTACCCAGACTGAAGGATGTAAGATAGATTGACCATTCCTTGAGAACCATATGGAAAGTAAGGAGTTTGGTATTGAACCTGAGCCTTGTAAGGCCGCTGAGACTGGAAATCACTTGACTCAGGTGGACCAATGGGATTCTAAACCTCTTGGTACTGGACATGGTTCGACCCAGGAGGACTAGTAGGGTTTTGAATAATGCCAGAAGAAGATTGGTTTAGAGCAACCATGCGAGCCTGTGAGCAACTCACATTGGTGGCGCTTGACACAATGGAAACACTCATATTCTGCCCCCAAGGTGGCGACATAGCTTGGCCACTTATTGGAGGGATTGAAGAACTAACAGAGACATTCTTCGAGACTATCAGTTGAACCGGATGGGTCACTGGGATTGATGATACAAAAGGGTTCCGAATGGTGGGTTGCACGAAGATTGAGGTAACGTCCTGTTGAGAGGTCAAGTTCGTAATGAACAGACCTATAGTAGGCATGGCACCAGACGCCCAAACAAGGATTGTTGGGTTGTGTTATATTCTTTCCACGACTAGCCCACATAGTTAACTAGGGGGTTAGAAGGGAGTAGAATCCCCCTTTTGATGCGTCAATTGCGTAGTGGAGGGAGTCATAGTGGGTTTGAGGGGTGTAGGTAACCCCACTCTATGCGGTATGGGGTAGCGCTCCAGAAAATTTGTTTTGGACCCTATATTAGGTTAGGCAGACCTACCTATGGTTTTGTGCATGTTTTTCACACATGGTTTTGGATATGATGGTTTTTGGTCCATGGTTTTGGACGCGATGGTTTTCATTCCACGGTGTTGGATGTTTCAACATGTATAAATATCTATTGTAACATTGAAAGGAATATTATGAAAAGTCAAGCTAGTAGTCCCAGTTTTTGGATCCAGGGAAAATCTCTATGTATATGTGTTTTATGTGTTATACGCTCGCACTGTTTATTTATGTATGGGGTTAAAACCTGCATTTGGTATCAGAGTTGTTTTGGCTTCAAGCAGACACCTTTATTGCCGAGGGGTTTCGCTCTGGCCTATGGTAAACCCTGTTTAGTGGGAGATCTATGAGATTGATTTTGGTGGTGAAAGAAGATGGTGAGTAGTGGAAAGATAGAGATCGAGAAATTTAATGGTCAGAGTTTTCAATTGTGGAAACTCAAGATGAACGATTTGTTGGTGGATAAAGATGACTGGATCATGGTAGATGTGGGTACTAAACCAATGAAAGTGTCTGATGAATAATGGAAGAAGTTGGAGTAGAAGGCAAAGACCATAATATGATTGTGTGTGTCATATTTACTATTGTTAAACGTATCAGGGGAAGCTACAGTGAAGGATTTATGGGACAAGTTAGGGACTTTATACCAATCTAAGTCTCTGGTGAATAAACTGTTCCTACAGAAAAAGCTGTATAACCTAAGGATGAAAGATGGAGGCTTAGTGACAAGCATCTAAATGCATTGAATATTGTGGTAAGTTAGTTATCATCTATTGATATTAAAATTTTATCCATTCCAAGCCAACTTTGGGAGGAGGTTTCAATGGATTTTACCACAGGTTTACCCAAGTCTGAGGGAAAGAGTGTCATCATGGTCGTAGTTGACAGACTTACCAAGTACGCACACTTTTGTGCATTATCACATCCATTTAAAGCCAATACAGTTTCTACTGGATTTATGGAAATAATTCAAAAGCTACATGGAAACCCAAAGATTATTGTAAGTGACAGAGATCCCACTTTCACTGGAAATTTTTCGACATAATTATTTTCTTGTCTTGGTACTTAGTTAGCTCATAGCTCATCTTATCATCCTCAATCTGATGGACAAACTGAGATAGTAAACAAATGTTTGGAAGGATATTTTCGTTTCTTTGTATCTGATAAACAGACACAATGGGCCAAATGGTTGCCTCTGGTGACATGGTGGTATAACACTTCCTTCTCTACAACAACAAAAATGACCCCATTTATGGCACTTTATGGGTATCAGCCACCATCCATCACATCATATTTAAGAGAAAATTCTAAGGTTTAGGTAGTGGAACATCACATCGAACATCAACAACAAGTCCTCCAACTCTTAAAGGATAACCTCATGTTGGCACAAAATAGAATGAAACAACAAGCAGATCAACATCACAACGAAAGAAGTTTTGATGTAGGTGATTGGGTATTCCTACAACTACAACCATATAAGAAAATGTCCCTCAAGCAAGCTAATAAGGATAATAAATTATCACCAAAGTATTATGGTCCATACAAGGTGTTGCAAAAGATTGTTACTATGGCATACAAATTGGAGCTTCCTACAATGTCTCGAGTGCACCTAGTTTTCCATGTTTCATGTTTAAAGAAGGTTATAGGCGACAAGCTCCCAGTTCAAACAATATTGCCAGAACTTTACAAGGAAGGAAAAATTATATTGGAACCGAAAGAAGTCACAGAAACAAGAACTCAACATCTACGAAATCAATCAATTTCAGAATATCTCATCAAGTGGAAGAACTTATCCACTGAAGATTCCACATGGGAGGATGAGAATTTTATACAGAAACATCCAGAACTACTCAAGTGTTGAGGACAACAATTTTTTGAAGGAGAGGGGCATTTTAGGTCCCTATAATACTAGTGATTACCCCATTACTATTTTAGTTGCATCCCTTATTAATATTGTTGTGCCCCTATTGTCCCCATATTGTTATTATTGTGCCCCATAGAATCCCTCTATTGTTATTTTTGTGGCTTTATATTATTATTGTTAGGTCGGCTGGGTTATATTGCGACTCCTTAGACTCCTATATATAGAAAGGAGGTTTTGTCATTTGAATCATCCAAGAATTGTTCATTTATGTAATGTAAAGGAGGTTTCCCCCTCGAAGAGGCTGAATTCTAAGGCGTTGATCTATCTTTTCTATCTTTTTCTTGAGTTGGTTTCTTAACATGATGATTGCTCCAACAAATCATCAATGATGTTGATTGTCTAATCCCAAAGGTGAAGGGGTTTCGATCCTTTCTCAACAATCTTTCTTCCCATGTCCCTAATGTGATCATGCATTTTTATTTTATTATTTTCATCCAACTCCAACAAACACATGTCTTGTAAATTTCAAACTCCCATATCGCCCCATATTATTCTTGCCTTATCTCCATCTTCTCTGAGAAAAAAATAAGAAATATCTAACAATATTCCATTCACCATTTTGCTGATAGACTTATAAATAATTTTTATTCTATCATATATCTTAGTAGAGGGTAGCACGTTGTCAAGTTTATCCAATATCTCTTGCTAGTAATTTTCATTTTATCCAAAAACCAACACCCCAAATACTTTTAAGTATAATTGCAGTCCATAGCACGCCTTTATGGAGTGATCTACCAGATCTACAAAATATGGTGCAGGATCTGGTTGATGGAAGGCATAACAAAAAAATATCTCTTTGGAGTGTGTTGTATCCATCCCCTTTAGACTGTAAATGAATGACTAAAGGACTCCTGATGTTTTTAGGATGTGCTTGTCACAAGAGCTAACCAAAATCAAACTATTTGATTTCAAAACTTTCTTGATTAGTAAAAATGCTTCCAATTGATCCACATCATCTACATCATCTATAACCATAAGAACATGACACGATGAGAGATACCTTTTCAGTATCCCTATGCCTTCATTACGACTCTCAATTTTGATATCTTTACTTGTTAGGTCCCGTAGGAGCTTATTCTGCAAATGTGCTAGAGACATAGTACATGCATTTTTTGTAACATTAAAAACAAAAGAGGAACTCTTATAATATGAACTTCTAAGGTTAAAGAATTATTTGGGTAGGGTGGTTTTCCAAACTCCACCGCTTCGTTTCTTCGCCATGGAAGTGCTTCGCCTCCAGCACGTCAGTGGAGACCAGCAGAGCTTCTGCCTCTATGTTGTGTTTGTTGAGAATTTGAGTCATGATACAAATATGGCCTTGATATTCAAACAGGGAATGTAGAAGTGGTTCAGGAACTATAAGGGGATGATAGCTCAACTTTAGAAAAGAATTTCTCTTGCTTCTATAGAAGTCTATATGGATAACTGAGCAGATACGATAGGAGCCAATTAAGGGATTTACCTATATAAATCTATGGATAATATCACATTATAAGTTACATACAAAAGTCCTATTTGAGATGGGCGGAAGTTGAACAATTAGGCATGGAAACGAGCATTCGAAATTGTAGAGGGAAAGTATGGTTCCTCTAGTTTGTAATTTCCCGGATTTAAATGTTGAGTAAAGTTCGATTTAAGGCACACAACCCAAAATTTCCCGTCAATCGGATAAAAAATGCATGTAGGGAATTTTTCGCTGAACATTTCGAATTCCAATCATCCAAAACAAGACCCACCTCAACATGTGGAGGGTGGCGATAAGATATGGAAGGAAGATTCATTGAACGCCAATTTCGATGCACAATATTTAATTTGTAAATGGTAATGAATTGTTGGTTTGTATATCTTGAGTCTAGACACTCGTCATCATGATTTCAGAGGATCAATGGATGGATGACCACAACGACCTATATTAATAAATATTAAAGTTATACAATGATAATTAATTATTGACTTCCAGATCTCGAGTCTCGACCATCATGACTCATCATCACGATTTCAGAGGTTCGGTGGGTGGTGATTACAACAACATAGGGTAACTCCAAGTTAATGGATAACAGTGATGCGTTGGGACATATAATAGTGATGTGTTAATGGATAACAATGATGCATTAATTCTGAGGCTCATCTCTAATGCATGTATGATGTTTCAATACATGGATTGAATTCATGGTTATTGGTTATAGCTACAGTAGGAAATAGTTCATGTTATAATATGTCATAGTACAACTTGTTCATTGATTTCTTTCTAATAGAATTTGAACATGTTATAATATGTCATAGTACAACTTGTTCATTGATTTCTTTCTCATAGAATTTGAACTTCAGTAATAGACTATATGTTGACGATGTTTATTTTATATGACACACCTAAAAGAACATTACTGAAATATGATCAATAAACATGTTGAAAACATGTGTAAAAGAAATGTTTTGATGATGGAAGCTCGAAGTGCATTCAATGATGTATAATGATGTGGAATTTTGACAGTAAGATGCAGTACATTCACTATGCATGCAATTTTAATTAGATTCCCTTATGAGTTACAAGATGATTAGATAATTTTTCTCCCCAAAATATTGTATCTAATTAATTTTATAATGTCGTTCCCAAGTGTGAAGATTGATACGTTTTTGATGTGTAAATTAAATCTTTTGCTACTTGTGGTTCCATGAGTAGTGATAATAGCGTTCCTTGCATAGAGATGCTCATCAATGTTTTGATACTTTTCATTGTTGGACTGGATAGTTATATTTTATAATATAATGGTTAATTTTGATCTACACAGGACAAATGGAGTTTTATCAAAAAAATTAAATATAAGAAATGTTATCTGCCGCAAATTAGTCACATTGTAACAATTTACTTAGTTATGTGCAGAGTTTATGGATCTTAATATCACTGTTTTGCATGTAGTTAGGACTTATGATAATTTTGAGTCTTTTACTACTTCACAGTAAGCAAGAGCATGTAGAATTATCTATATTTTTGGATAATTTGAGCATTTTAGATATTCATCATTCAAATCTTGACAAAAAATTAGAACAAAAGAAAATGACACATCTCCTTAACCATATCATATGCATGTATACCATGATTTATGGGAAGGATTATTGTCAGTTATTTGTATATATTCTTATGAGAATATTATGTGTTTTTTTTTGTGTATTCTTGTGTTATTTGTTCATGATACATTAAAAATTGGTGGTTGACTACAATTAAACTCTAAGAAGAGAAGATGTGGGGTGCTTTGCAGAAAAAATATGGCTTGAAATTTTTTTTTTTCTTCATTGGTATAATTGTCATCCTTTTACTTATTTGGCTATTAAAGGGGCTTGGTTTCTTTCCTCTTTGTAAGGATAGTTGGTGATGTCTGATAATGTTCTAGGCTACCATTAATTAATCATTCTAGATTGGGATGCATCATTTTTGTGTTGCTAAATCTATTGAGGAGATGATAATGTGAATTGACATCTCTTGTTAAGAATATAAACTATACATGCTAGTGTGGTAATTCATAGTTTGTTTTGTTTGGTTAAACCTTCTTAGTTTCTAATATAGTGTTGAATTGATGTTCAAATACTTGGTCAAGTTTTGGAGAGATTGGTACCTATGGCATCCACAACTTTAAGAAATTTATCCACTGCTGCTAAAGAGGTAAATCAAATGTATGGAAAAAAAACATTACATGTTCCTTAGCCTTTTTTATTGTGTTTCATTGTCCAGATATTTGGCTTGCTTATTTCCTTCCACATTCTCCCTCCTCCTATCGATGTTCCTTTGCAGCTCTTGGTGCAATTTCTAGTTACTTTTGATATGGATTGTTTTGAGCTTATACTATACTAGAGACACGTGGACATAATTAAATTAGTCTAAATTCTATTACTTGAATCCTTAACGTTATTTTGAATATGTGTTTTTTAGGTGGAATAAATATTTGTATTATCTTTCAAATAAGAGGTTTATGAGAGTGTTGGAGGCTTTAGATTGTCTAGTCACTTGGAAAACCAAACCATATCCAAAAATTTACTTTCTTAAGAGATACAAAAGATTAGAAACTACCTAGAGATTCAAAATAAATTACATATATTGAAAGTTGGGCCTTTGAGGCATTGAGATAAAGACAAAGAAACCAATAATTGATAAAGTGAAAACATGAAGAGAGTCAATAGGCTAAGAGGAGGGAGTCGAGTTTGTTATTGTGACTTAGATTGGCTCCTTATTTTCACTCAATAAGTAGCCAATAGTAGGGGGAATGCTGAGCTGTTTCTCAATGAACTCTACTTGAGGGTCAAGGTCCATCATGTGCTATTGAGAATGCAACAAGATGATGGAGCTTAGTGGAAAGGAGTCACCTTCACTAAGTGGGCCCGCAGGAAAATTATGGCGCAAAGTCTATTTTTAGATATATGGATCATGTCTATGAGTTGCAAGATGCTGTTTATGGATGATTGGTAAAGTTGGCAAAAATAGATGGAATTTCATTTTTAGACAACAACGGTGACACTGTCAAGTCTAAATATAGAGCAATCAAATATTATTAGCTCATAATAATATTTAGACTATAAAATTTATCTTATTCTCTTGGAGCACCTCAGTTGGAGCTACAGATGTGGCACATGCAGCTGAAAGAAGGAATCACATGGTTACCTATGGGTTGACTAAGCTATTGCATGCAGGACTTCAGTTAGAACTCAACTGGTTGAGTTTAGTAGAGCTGGAGGTGGAGTCGATGGAGTTGTGTTCAGTTTGACTTGGTTGAACTGGTTTTATTTAGTCTAACTGGCAAATGCACTAAGTGATGAGTTGTGTGAATTAGTTATTAATTAATTCACTAATTGTTAACTCATAATGCAATTGAAGAATACATCAGTTAACTCAGTGCATGAACAGTTCAGTGGAGACAGGTGTTAGAGATTGAGATTGCTATCAGTTGTGACTATAGTTGTGCATGAGATCTTGCACAATCAGTGGGATTAAGTTATGCCAATGAGAATTGTGGCCAAGAGCAAATGATTATAGCCTGTGCTCATGTGATTTCCAGTGTGAGTGATTTTCCAAGGTAAAAAGAACTTGGAACGAGTTTGGTTATCAATTATTGTTCTTACAGGATTGTGCAGTGGAGGCAGGAAAGCAGCAGAGGAGATTTGGAGATCAGATCTGAGCTGTATTGTGTGTAACAGGTGGAGATAGTACTGAGTACTTGTGAGGAGTATTGTACTATGTTTGTTACATGTTCTCAATCATATAATATACAGATAGTTTGGGGTTTTTAGCGAGATGCTTTCCCCAGGATACATACTGTGTTGATATATGTGTTTGATGCTTCTATGTGCGCATGTGTATGTTTCTGATTACTGCTAAATTGATGATCAACGTAGATGAGATTATGTATTATGCATGTATTCCGCAATAGTGTATAATCAGGATAATCTCGGTTGAATAAGTGTCATATTATTCATAAATTTCTACATGGTATCAGAGCTAGCTAATTTGTAGAAGAGAGTTCTACAAGATATCAGAGTGGTTGATCATCAGATCTACTATTCAGGAAGTGTTTACATCTTATTTCTTCAGGCAGAGTCTGTAATTGGGCTAGGTAGCCTCTGGATTCATCCTTCCTTTGGAAGGTGAGATATCTGGTGAGTGCCCATACAGTCGATCTCTGTACGAGAAGTATTTTGTTCTCACGAATTTTAGATCGGAAGCAATTGAGTTTTGAGCTGGTGGAATTCGAATTTGCAGCAGTGTTTTCTTGGTGTCAAAGTTGAAATGTCTTTCAACGGATTACGATTGGAGTATTCCCTCGAGGGCAGCTCTAACTATATTGCATGGAAGGACAGGATGGAGGCGGTGTTATATGATAATGGGTTGAAGTAGTTCATAGATGTGGATGTCCCAAAACCTACTGATTTGCTGAAGTCGGTGATTGGCAAAAGAAGACAGCAAAGTGTCGAAGGATTCTGTTGGAGGGCGTGAGGGATCACATTGTGTCCAACCTCCATGGAAAGGCTTCTCCATTCTTGATGTGGAAAGCGTTGACAGATCTATACCAAAGCAAGAGTGACTAGAGGAAGTTGGCACTCAAGGATAAACTCAGAAACATCAAATGCGAGAAGGGCGACAGTATGCCCAAGTATCTCACGAAGTTCACCCAATGCAGGGATGAGCTGGGAAGTGTGGGGGTGACTGTCGATGATGAGGAATTGGTGAGCTTGGGTCTACTTGGTCTTCCGAAGAGTTGGCATTCCTATCAGGACTCTCTCAATGGTCGGGAGAAATTGGCAGGATGGGAGCGACTTTGGTCAGATCTTGTGCAAGAGGAGATCAGGCGGAATACCAGGGATGGATCTTCATCAAAGGCAACTGATGAAGAAAATTGTGCTTTGGCTGCCAAAACAAAGAAGGGGAAGAACAAGAAAGCTTCTCATTCTGGTGCAAAAGGCAAGAAGCAAGACATGTCCAAGGTGAAGTGTTTTCACTGTCACCAGCACTGACACTATGCCACAAATTGTCTACAGAAGAAGAAGAACAAGCAAGCTGTTGGATCTGCAGCAGGAGGGGCTCTAGCCTCGCAGTTTGAGCTTGATTTTTCATTGATCACATGCTTGGTTTCAAGTGTGATGGGATCAGTATGGTTCTTGGACAGTGGTGCATCTTTTCACATGACAGGAGATCGAGATTTGTTTTCAGATCTAGATGAGAAATATCTTGGAGTGCACATCGAGATGGCGATGATGGTAGATATAGTGTGACCAATATTGGTACCATTTCCTTTGAGAGGGAGTTTGGTAAACCCTTTGTACTGAAGGAAGTCATGCATGTTCCAGGATTGAAGAAGAATCTTATCTCTGTGGCGATGTTAGAAGACAAGGGATACGATGTTGTTTTCAGCGAGGGAAAGGATTTCCTGCGCAACAAGACAACTGGAGAAACCCGAAAGATAGGGGTTCGAGTGAGGAACCTTTATCAGTTGCATGTAGATGGATGCGCAACAATGGCATGCAAGGCAGAAGGATTGGTGAGATGGGATGATGGCGAGCTGTGGCACAGGAGATTGGGCCACCTTCACCATGGAGCCTTGAAGATATTGCAGCAGATCACTACTGGGCTTCCTAAAGGCACTCTTGTGCAGTCATATTAGTGCAAGGGGCATACTTTGGGAAAGTTTGTGAAAGCCACCTTTCACGAGAAGGATAGTTGTGCCACGACGATCCTTGAGAGAATTCACACAGACGTGTGTGGACCTTTCTCAGTAGCTTCGACAGCAAAACACAAGTATTATGTGATTTTTGTTGATGATTTCTCTCGTAAGTGTTGGATCTTCTTCATGCAGAAGAAGAGCGAGACATACTCAAAGTTCTATGAGTTCAAAGCACTGGTCAAGAAGGAGTCGGGGAAGAAGGTGAAGGCTCTCAGGAGTGATAATGGTGGTGAATACATCTCTGGCGAGTTCAAGGAATTCTGCAGTGCAGAAGGGATTCGAAGAGAGCTCATAGCTCCCCATAACCCACAGCAGAACAAGGTTTCTGAGCGGAAGAACAAAACGATCGTGGGTGTTGCACATGTGATGTTGCATGATCAGGGCCTACCCCTTCACTTGTGGGCGGAAGCATGCAATACAACAGTTTATGTGCAGAACCGTTGTCCTCACAGGATACTTGGCATGAGTACACCCGAGGAGGCTTATTCTGGTAAGAGGCCTGATATTCCTCATTTGAGGATTTTTTGGTGCTAACGTTTACATGCATGTGATGAATTATTCTAGGAAGAAGTTGGAGCTGACCACTGAGGTTGGGATATTTGTGGGGTACACTGATACGCCCCACAACTATCGTGTGTATTTTCCAAACAGTGGCAAAAC
>APFE030425675.1:0-16595 GCA_000404065.3 Pinus taeda
TAGGTTGTAACTAATGATTCCTGGGGAGTAAGTGCCCTAAATCATACAACAAATGGCTAAAGGGGATGCAGAAAACATAGGGCTCTGTCAACTCACAGAGTCTAACCTTCCTGCAGTTCCATGGCCTATGGGAGAAAGAACTCTGCTAAAGAAGCAACATTTACGTTTCATATATCTGCTGAAGAGCGGTTTAATTGTACAGATCTATTACTTATACAAATACAAGTATCACAAATTCCTCTTCTGATCAACAGCACAGGGCAATGATTTACTGAAGAACCCCTTCCTTTTTAATTATTTTTTTATTTTTATTTTTTTGGATTTTTTTTGGTGGGGATAGCATTTCCCCCTAATTACTGGTTGTTTCCTTTTTAGGAATGTTTTTAGATAGAAACAATCGGGGGAACACGTTGTCTCTAGACTATGATAATTCAACTTTATAGTATTCTACTTAGGGCTTGTGATTGAGGAAAGATGCATTTGTCCATTTTAAATTTCTCACACAACATGGGACCCAAGATCAAATCTTATGTCAGTGATCACGCCAAGTAGATGCAATGCAAAATAGTTTAATTTGGTTATTTATAAAGGCATAGTATGAATTCAGAATCACAAAAGTACCAGTTAACCAATGGCAACAATATAACAGCTGAATTGACTCCCAACCAATTTCACATCATCTTGTAGATCATTAAAAAACACACATCGAAGCATTAACACAAATAACGTTTCAGGGAATATATTGCCAAGGGTCCAAATATAAACTCATTGGAAATATTGAAAATTATCCGAAAATATCAGCAAGAATAAACTTGGAACTGAGGAATTCTTAATATATCATTGACAACCTGAAAATCTTGGGAGAAACTAGAAATATCAGGAGAAATATATAGTGAGTCCTGAGCAACAGCAAGGTGTCTACTCTGTTTTTTCTCTTTACCAATCAGAGATATTTGCACCACTGCATTGAAGAAGCCACAATAAAATTATATATATTGCCAAATCAATTAATAACCTGTTTTCCTTCCCGATTTGAAAACCAAGTTATGTCAAGATGGAGAGATATGATAAGATAATTTTATTGATGTCCAACAAATAACAACAAATAGGTCAATGGGACTGCTAAATACATCCGTGAGAATACAAAGTACAAGCACTAAAGGAGCTCCTGGAAAATCATGATGAAAGCATATCTATAATATGCTGAGAATCCAAAACCTAAATCCTGACTCCTAACAGCATGGAGAAGTGATACAAAGCAATGACGCACATACATGCAAATGCAGCAGAGAAAATTTTCACATCTATTCATCTACTATAATCAACAAAGAGAACTTGATGCAGCATCCGTGCAAGGACTCCCACGTTTGTATTGGTGTGTTCTCATGCTTCCTGTCACCTGAATTGTAACTGATGAGTGCTAAGGAGGATGTGCACTAGATCACACAAATGCCTAGATGGGACCAAACACTGCAGTTACCAGGCTCAGCTCACAAAAAACTTGGCAGAGGCAAAAAAGTGAGTTCAAATCAGGTAAGCTAAAACTTGAGGAGAGATGAGCAGAAATCAGGGAAAAACAGAGAAGAAAATGAAGCAAAGAAACTCAGTCTTTCAAATATATAAAAGAAGGTGGCAAGTTTTCTGACAGGTCTACAGGTCAAAAATTGTTGACCCATGAACAACCCACTAAGTACTCATAGGTCGAGTTATTCATAGCAAGTTAAACTTGTTGACATCAAGTTTGACTCGCCATCAATTTGAATCCATGTGTTTCAGTAGGCAACCCAACTTTCACCGCCATGGGTGGGTCAAACCCAGCAGATCTGGAAACCCTAACACCCACAATTTGGGACCCTATCACCTAATAGGAGCCAAACCTTCCTATGGTTCCACGCCTTAGGGAAAAGGAACACTGCTAAGGAAGAAGCATTTATGTATGTTTTAGATATCTGTTATAGTGTTGCACTACTTGGACTCAGCGAAAAAACAACAAGGGTTTGAAATCATTAATTGGGTAAAATCTCAGCAAAAATTCATTGTGCAATGAAAATGAGAAAATCCGCCTTTAAGTTACTTTTCTGCAGCAGCTGCTGAATTTTTGAAAAAATGGGAAAAAATGCCTGAATCACAATCTGTGCTACTAAATCATTTCAGACAGAACCCATCAACTAATCTGTGACTTCCACAACACTGAACTGTAGAATAACATCTTATTTGCATCAGATTCAAGTTTCTTCAGCAGTAATCAGAATTGATCAGAGTTGTATGAACAATTATCACAACATTAGAAACATTAGAATTGATCAGAATTGTATTAAAAATAAGATTATATGAGTAAAAAAATTTGAACAATATCCCTAAGAATTCAAACAATCAATGTCAAGTTATACAACGAAAGGCTTGCGCTAAGTATGTGGGATGCCAGAAAATGAATAAAAATACAAGTTGATCAATCAATATAACGTTATTACAAATAAACAAATTATATCACATTCCTACACAAATCAAAAGCATCCTCAAGCAAGCCTAATTATAGGCATTTCTGAGTAAATACCTGAAAAATGTCATGGATTGTTGAACATCTCTCTTAAATTATATCTTTTTTGGTACTTGTTTCCCAACATCACTTTTTTTTACAGTGAAATTACAGGAATCCGAAAAGGGAGCACATTTGTGTTCAGATCAAAAATTCATTGCTTATATAGAAGCATCAGCTAATATATGGAAAGACTGGAGGGATAACTAAGAACCTAAAAATGCTAACACCAAAATACAATTATTTAGCCTGGATGAACTACAACTGACCATAAGATCATTACAATTGTATTATAAAGTTCAAAAAAATGCAGAAAGAAAGCATATAAGCTTTAGATATATATATAGAATCTCATTCCAAGTTGAAATCTTTACACAGTATTAAACTGGGCAAGAAGCCCAATAACGTCACTATTAAAGAAATCCCATCTCAAATCACTAACTTAAAGTGTACACACTCCTTACTCATATAGTACCATCAATATGCCTGCAGGAATACAACCAAGAATGTTTTCATATATCCCAGTTATCTTTGTTTGGCTTCTATAAAGAAATACTCCCATTATGCCTTGAATCTGCAAGGCCAGCTAAGATAACAACCAGAAGCTTAGCTGAAAATTCATGCTCTTTTGCTTCTACTATAGATTTGTTTATTCCCTTAAACACAGTTCTCTAGTAAGTGGCTTCCTCAAAGACTCAAATGCAATCCAGCTGACCATGTCTCCAATCACCAGATCAAACCAAACTTTTAGCTCCTCACAGCCACCAACCAAGAAGCTAATCAACAGTTGAGCATTGCGGCTTTTGAACTCAAAATTTTACTCTCCAACACGAACACTAATATTGTTTCTGTGAACTTTAACTTTCCCTGGTTGATGAGATTTCCTTAGATTCTCTCCAGCATCATCATAGCTTTTGAGAGACTGAATTTCACAAGCATCCATTTGGGCTTGTTCCATGAGTCTATTCTCCCAAAGCTTTGCATCCATCCAACGTTCTAACCAGCTCCAACCCCAGCTATTTTTGTCTGGCTCAATTCTAGCATAATTCATGTTTGTTTTCAAATTGCTTCTCCATTGCTGAAAAGAGATTCAACACCCATAAAAGATACTAGTATATAAATTTCAAAATGTCAACCCGGCATCTACATCTAAGGTCTTGTGCAGAGGATTCTACCACAGCATTTAAAATCTGCCAGAAATAGAGTGTTCAATCAAGGACTTATACAAATGAATATGATATGGTAAATTTTCACAATGGGAAGCTAACTTAAATGTTCAAAATCATACAACAACTCTTACATGAATGTAGATCCAGAAATATCTCTGCAAGCATTCTGTCGACTTAAAACTACAGAAATAAAATTACCAGAAGAGCATAAAAATATGTTCATTTTCATGAAATGCATAGGAAGACAAATAATAGCATAGAATCCATCATTCAGAGCGGCAGAAGTGAAAGAAACGATTAACTCACTCGTGCAGTTCCTTTCCTGTGCATACGGTAGCTTCGACCATCTTTATTCTCTCCATACCAGTAGAAGGTCTGAGTCTCTTCAACATAAATTATTCCTCCGCCATGTGCCTATATGGACCTGCTGTCTGTGTCACACCATTCTCTGCCAGGATAAAAGTAGTACTTTCTGCTATCTTCAGTCTTCAAAGGGTTCACTGCAAGATTTTTCTCTGGAAAGTAAAAGGATCTTCTTTGAGATGTGACATCAAGAAAATCATCTACTGGGGTATGTCTCCTTCCCCTGTGTTTTCCTGCTGGGGAGATAATTTAAGGGTTCTCCCATTGAGATAATTTTTCATGGATGCCTCCCATATAATTTAAGGGTTCTCCCATTGAGATTTCCGCAAATGGATAGGCTCTCAAACACTCTGCCATTAAAAGACAAGCAAATCATTTATATTAAAAATAAGATTATATGAGTCAAAAGAATTTGAACAATATCCCTAAGAATTCGAACAATCAATGTCAAGTTATGCAACGAAAGGCTTGGGCTAAGTATGTGGGATGCCAGAAAATGAATAAAAATACAAGTTGATCAATCAATATAACGTTATTACAAATAAACAAATTATATCACATTCCTACACAAATCAGAAGCATCCTCAAGCAAGCCTAATTATAGGCATTTTTGAGTAAATACCTGAATAATGTCATGGATTGCTGAACATCTCTCTTAAATTATTTCTTTTTTGGTACTTGTTTCCCAACATCACTTTTTTTGACAGTGAAATTACAGGAATCTGAAAAGGGAGCACATTTGTGTTCAGATCAAAAATTCATCTTATATAGAAGCATCAGCTAATATATGGAAAGACTGAAGGGATAACTAAGAACCTAAAAATGCTAACAACCAAATACAATTATTTAGCCTAGATGAACTACAACTGACCATAAGATCATTACAATTGTATTATAAAGTTCAAAAAAATCAGAAAGAAAACATATAAGCATTAGATATATATATATATATATAATCTCATTCCAAGTTGAAATCTTTACACAATATTAAACTGGGCAAGAAGCCCAATAACATCACTAGTAAAGAAATCCCATCTCAAATCACTAACTTAAAGTGTACACACTCCTTACTCATATAGTACCATCAATATGCCTGCAGGAATACAGCCAAGAATGTTTTGATATATCCCAGTTATCTTTGTTTGGCTTCTGTAAAGAAATACTCCTATTATGCCTTGAATCTGCAAGGCCAGCTAAGATAACAACCAGAAGCTTAGCTGAAAATTCATGCTCTTTTGCTTCTGCTATAGATTTGTTTTTTCCCTTAAACACAGTTCTCTAGTAAGTGGCTCCTCAAAGACTCAAATGCAATCCAGCTGACCATGTCTCCAATCACCAGATCAAACCAAACTTTTAGCTCCTCACAACCACCAACCAAGAAGCTAATCAACAGTTGAGCACTGCGGCTTTTGAACTCAAAATTTTACTCTCCAACACGAACACTAATATTGTTTCTGCGAACTTTAACTTTGCCTGGTTGATGAGATTTCCTCAGATTCTCTCCAGCATCATCATAGCTTTTGAGAGACTGAATTTCACAAGCATCCATTTGGGATTGTTCCATGAGTCTATTCTCCCAAAGCTTTGCAGCCATCTAGCGTTCTAACCAACTCCAACCCTAGCTATTTTTGTCTGGTTCAATTCCAGCATAATTCATGTTTGTTTTCGAATTGCTTCTCCATTGCTGAAAAGAGATTCAACACCCATAAAAGTTACTAGTATATAAATTTCAAAATGTCAACCTGGCATCTACATCTAAGGTCTTGTGCAGAGGATTCTACCACAGCATTTAAATTCTGCCAGAAATAGAGTGTTCAATCAAGGACTTACAAAAATGAATATGATATGGTAAATTTTCACAATGGGAAGCTAACTTAAATGTTCAAAATCATACAGCAACTCTTACATGAATGTAGATCCAGAAATATCTCTGCAAGCATTCTGTCGACTTAAAACTACAGAAATAAAATTACCAGAAGAGCATAAAAATATGTCCATTTTCATGAAATGCATAGGAAGACAAATAATAGCATAGAATCCATCATTCAGAGCGGCAGAAGTGAAAGAAACGATTAACTCACTCGTGTAGTTCCTTTCCTGTGCATACGGTAGCTTCGCCCATCTTTATTCTCTCCATACCAGTAGAAGGTCTAAGTCTCTTCAACATAAATTATTCCTCCGCCATGTGCCTGTATGGACCTGCTGTCTGTGTCACACCATTCTCTGCCAGGATAAAAGTGGTACTTTCTGCTATCTTCAGTCTTCAAAGGGTTCACTGCAAGATTTTTCTCTGGAAAGTAAAGGGATCTTCTTTGAGATGTGACATCAAGAAAATCATCTACTGGGGTATGTCTCCTTCCCCTGTGTTTTCCTGCTGGGGAGATAAATTTTTTTCCTCTTTGTTTGACTTCAAAACCCCTATCCTCTATATCTTCATGTTCTCTGTACATGGAAAGGCGATATTGTTGCACCTGAGAATCTACTTTGTTAGAATTTGATGGAGTTAAGGTGTTGTAGGCATGAATCAATAGTATCCATGTGGCCAAACTCCAGATTATAGCAGACAAGGAACACCTACTTCCTGCATTACAACTTAAAGCAGTTGATTTCCCATGTTTGTGTACCATCTTTCTTGTTGCTTTCATTCGCCCAGATAATACTGCAGAAAATACGTTGCAAAATCTACAATATAAACTATGTTTAATTGTTAATCAGATTTATATTTTTTATAATATACACCAATTGCTAGACAATTCTAATTACGAAAAGATTTTTCTTGTTGATGGTAATGCACTCACATTACAGACATCAAAAACATCAAAAGAACGCCATGGAAAACAGCATCAGAACAAAGAATCTGAAATAGCATTTCGTCTATACCTTGAGAACTCTATGAAAACAAATATCATAACTCAATCCCCAAATAAATGGACTTCGCCAAATTATGAACAGGTGGCAGTTGCCAGTTGAAAATCAGAAATTCCATAAGTATGCCCACACACAATAATAAATATAGACCAAATATAGAAAATTAATGCGCAGAAGCAAAAACAACAGACTTCAAAATGTCAATACTGTCAATGAATCCACGAATATAAACCAAACAAGGTACTACAAAGGACATTTCAGCGAACAACTTTATAGATCCTACAGGCAAAAGATCTGATAAAGAGAACAAAAGGATAGCTCATAGCAGGAACTTCAAAAGGGCAAAACTCTAATGAGTACAACAAATATAACTACTTCTGCAGTTGAAGATAAAAATAGACTTTAGGTCTAAAAATTAGCTGGTCATATGCATCATCGGTTCAGTTTGCCCCAATATTGACCCCAAAGGTGAAAAATACAACAAAGTGAATGGAATAAGGAACATAAGCTTCAAAATGTAACCTGTCCATTGAAATATTCATGAAAAGTTGCAGTTACCTTATCACTGAATAAAGTGGATTCAATCTAAAGCTTTGCTTGCACCATTTTATACAAATTCAATTCACAATGGTTCATGAAATGCAAATACCATAAATCCCCGAATTGAGTAAGAACAAAAGGGCTCTGGAATCTGAACCACCTTCTCAGGTTAGATTTTTTTTTTATTTTTTTTTTTAATTTCAAGACATATCAACTAACATATTGCATTACTGGTCCGTAGCCCTGTAAGGTATAAGGTCCAAATCTGCTGTAGAATCAATCGAACGCAAGAAAAATTTACTAACTTTGAAGAAGGTGCAGAAATTAATGTAAATGTACTTTGGAATGGGATCATCTGGAACTTAAAAGCTGAATTCAAAATGATATCAGCAGCAAATGGGGCACTGAATCAAGCCATTCTCATTGCAATCAGGGCACCTCACCACCATGTTATCATCATTCACAAGCTTGCAGCTTCCACTGCACTCCATGCAAGGAACAAATCTTACCCCTCCATACCCATCACAGACTCTGCCAGCCATCGTTGTTGGAATCCCTGCAAGCAGCTCTACCATTTTACCTTCTTCATGGATTTTGAGAACCTCATCAGCACGTTACAAGCTTACCACCCATCAATTTTCTGAGCTCATTTCTGAACTCCAAATGCATAGACACGTCCCTTTCACTGATACAAATCTCATAGCTCTCAAGTGCATCTCTTACATTGTTACAGTCCTCAAATGTTTTCCTGATACCCCTCAAAGTAGTGGTATAGAGAACCATAGCATTGGCCCCCCCAGGAGGGTATTTTCCTCAAAGTTCCAAAGTGGGTTGTCCTTGCTTTTATCAGATTCAAGGGCCCAAGTTAAAACACCCTCTTTTGGGCTCTTCCTGCGATGCCGCCCCTCTGCATTTCTAATGGCATTCCACTCCTCCTCAGACAAATTCTCCAACGCCCTCTCAAACGAAGCAAGCAAGTTATGATCAAATAGAGGGTTGTTGGGTTCCTTGATAAGGTCAAGAGAAAGCCTAAGGCTTGAATCCAGTCTCCTGCTTGCTGCAACTTTCAAATCTATCATGGAACCATGAGAACCAGGCCTCCTCATTCTCTGTTTCGAACGCACAGAAGCAACATGAAAACCCACATTTTCGGACTATAAAATTTATTAAAATCAATTTCTCCCAAAGGACTGTTGAGGCCCAATCCACTTTTGACTTTACTAGGTGTTGAAATCTGTTTGGGCCTTGCATTCTCTTTCCCAAAACGCTTCTTTTCACTGACATTACCTGAAACCCGGGCATCAATTTCTTCAACAGTATGGTAAAGGCTCCCCTATTTCTCCAAACATTTTTTTGCAGGGGACTCTTCGAGCCCAGCCATGAGCTCCCAAGCATTAATGGTAGTAACTAGTTGGTCCTCTGTACTACTAACGACTGCATTTTCTTCCTCTATAACTTTTTTCTCCACCTAGCTATTCCCATCCAACCCCTTCAGGGGCTCTGAGTCAGAACTCTTTGTCTGACTCGAACTTTCATTCCCATCGTCCTGATTTTGATTTTCTGCTCTGGGTTTGCATTTGGCCTCCACTCGAGGAGAGGAGTCCACTCTCAGAACTCCATAGGTGCTGGAAGTCAGAGCTACCATATGATTAGAAGCAGAAGCAGAAATAGAGATGTTTCTCTGACGATGTTTCTTCCTCAATTTCTTCTTCGACAGCTTGCCTGCCACACACCCCATTCGGATCTGGTTTTCTTCACCTACTGTTAAAGAAAAGGACTTCCCTTCTTGTTATTCCGCAATCATTCAATCCTTACCCGAGATTTCCTCTGCATTCACCTTCTCAGGTTAGATAACAACTACAACTCTGATTTATGTGACCAGCTTAAACAAAAATTCCTGAAAATCTTGCAATAATCAGAATATTTGACGGCCTACAGAAGATCTGGATAAAATGATTATCAAAGTAAACTAATGACCTTGATCTGAATCTGGCATCTTCGTTCATAATCCAGTCCGTCCTCTGTCTGTAAGGGGATTTTCCTTCATAAAACACGAGAAATTTCTTCTGATCGATGCAGGATTTCTCTTCCGATGGAGGAAATCTGAAGCCCAAAAGATCCATTGAAAACTTTGCCTGCAAAACCCTCACTGGAGATAAAAGCTCGTCAAGCTCCAAACTCCTCGAGTCGGATGCCCAGAGACGCTGCCTGCTCAGGGAGATTTGAAGCAGCGAGAAAAACTATACGGCAATTTGAAGCAGCGAAGCAGAAAGAATATAATAAACTAACCTAAACTACATCCAACGGTTTGGAACGTTTCAATCGTCTAACATAGGATCGGATGGCTCAAATAAGTACACGGTGGAAATTGGGGGAGTTGATTTCAGAGGGAAACGCCTTACGGCGTAAATACAACATACCTAGCTAAAATCTATTACAATGATCATGAAACCATTTACCCACAAATGACCACTCTGTATATTCTTGTGGCATGATTGTTCCACCAATGGACCATCCTGCAACTCGTACTCATCTATATGGACCATTATTTATCTATCCTTCACAATGTTAAACATAATTTGTCTTTTGCACGAATCACCATCCATTCTTGTCATTGTTATCATCAAGAAGCTTTGGTAACATGATTAGATAAAGAATTGATCAATCAATAATCAGTCTTTAAAGGTGATCTTTTAACATCTATTCATGTGCATACATGAGATGTAAATATAATATCACAACATGCTTCTTCTAACAACATCGTGAATGTTTAAACAAATAATTATCAAGCATGTCAAAATAATTACCAAGTTGCTATGATCATTCTCGCACCAACACACATTCATATCCAAAGGAAACCATTGTAACCATCCATTTCATATAAAGGATGCTAGTAACTTTTTTTTTTTTCATGCATGTAATTAGATAAAAACTTACTTAGCTTCCTCATTGTGCATGTAACTAACTAATCTTTCTAATGCAATAGATATTATTATAGTACATGAAAATTCATGTCCCCTTCTAAGGGAAAGCTAACATGATAGACATCATTATCGTGCATGCAAATGCAATTCCATTTTCGAAAAGCACTTTTCTCAAGGTAAGGTTATTTATAAAATTTATTGTATGCACAAATGTGTGTTTCTCTAAAAAAAAACTAATGTGTTAGTCATTATTTCTTGCATGCGGATATATGTATTTTACAAAGGAAAGCTAGAGCATTTGTTGCAATTTACTTTCCATAATACTTATTCTTTTCTGCACACAAATACATGTTTCTCTTTAAAATATCTAACACAATAGTTCTATTTTCATGCATGTAACCAATTATTGTTTCTATGCTTCTGCATATGTGTTCATTTCAAATAAAATGATTGTTTATCTATGAAAATAACCCATAGTTATTTTCAATAACCCAACATAGTTTCTTTATTGTATGTACAAGTTCTCATGTATTTGTTTTCAAGAAAGTATCATTACAAAGTTTCCATGCATTTTTTCAAAAAAGTATCATAATCAACTTTTCTTTTGGGCATAAAAACTAAGATAATAATAATGTTAACCTTTTATGCATTAAACCAATAAGAAACCCATTTTTAATAAAAGAGCATACATCCTATCTTTTCTTACATAAAATCCATATGCATTGTTATATAAAGACAAGCAAGATTGCTTATCTTTTAAGACTACAAATATATAATAACAATATGTATTTACATGTAGCAATATATTTTATCTACTAAGAAATATATAATAACAATCTTTGTCTACATGTAGCAATATATTTTCTTTACTATGAAAAATATATAATAGCAATCTTTATCTACACATATCAATATATTTTCTTTACTAAGAAAATATATATAATAACAATATTTATCTACACGTAGAAATATATTTTATTTACTAAGAAAAATATATAATAACAATATCTTCAAGAACTTTATATGTCTCATGCGTCTTTTCTCAAGAGGATATCTTAGCTACTAGCAAGAACTTTATATGTCTCATGGGTCTTTTCTCAAGAGGATATCTTAGCTACTAGCAAGAATGTGGTGTAATTTATTGTAAGAAAATGACAAATATACTTAGCTTTTAAAACAAAAGATTCACATGTAATTTTTTTGATAGAAATTACAAAATTTACTTAACTTTTATGTGAAAATCTCTCATACATTATTTTCCCAAGAAAATAACATCATTAAAATCCTCTATATGAAAAATATATATCAACTCTTATTTTTTGGCAAATAATGTAGTAAATCCTCTATATTCATAATATATATAAATTCTCCTTTTTGGGAAAATAATGTAGTAATTTATCTTTTCAAGAAAGAAGCAAATAAATACATATTTTTTTCACATTCCCCACGGCATATGATTATGTATTTATCTTATATATATTTTCTATGAAATCTTTGAGAAGATACCCAAATAAACTTACATATATTTTTCTTTTAAGAAGTTGAACAAGTTACTTATCTTTGCCATGGCAAACTCCTTGCCTCCATCACCTTCACCACAGTGAAAGAAAGAACTTCAACCCCTTGCAAAAAATTTGTGCATTCACTACACATGTCCAACCTCATTGTCAAAAATTCCTTTGAATAACGTTGGCATGTTGTATTCCATATCACCAGCCGCAAATTAATCTGAGAGAGAGGAGCATTTGATGGAGTTAAAACTTAATGAACCACAGTAATCATCCTCGCACTGCATAACTAATCTCTGCGACAATATATAATCCATAGAATTCCACTGAACACTTCAGTCGTGTGTTTTTTTTCATTATTCCCCCTTTCGAATCCCCAATCCATGGTGAAAATAAAGAATGAATGGAAGGCAATTACCGAGAACTATAACTCTAACTGCTTCTTTTAACCGTATGTAACGTTGATTAAGTTAGAATAGTTATATTTGGAAAAATGGTAAATGTTGCGTTAAGAATATTACATAGTGAGTTCAAGTCTCTCAATACATATGATAACTCATCAATTTGTAACATTTATGAAATAATTGTATTTTATATAATGGTAGCAATAATCTTTCAAAATTATAAATTCTTTATAAATATAGATTACGATTAAAGAAAATAATTCATAAGTTTTTGAAAATGAGATTAAAACTTGAAGTTAATTGCTATGTGATTACGATTAAAGAAAATAATTCATAACTTTTTGAAAATGAGATTAAAACTTGAAGTTAATTATTCATAGCAATTAGAAAATGATTGAAATTGGTTATCAGAATAATTAAAAGGTTGTGAGAACCCAAAATTAATGAAACTTGTGTATGTGAAAGTGATTTTGTTAATTAAAAACTATACTAATTTAATATTGTGATTGGATAACAAAATTATTAAGATTTTAAAGTTGAGGATCTGCCTAAATATACTTGCTTCTATCCCAGACATGTCTTAATTTTATTGTGTTTAATGGAGCTTGAGTGAATTACTAATTTAGTTGCAAATTAGTAATTATTTATAATTGTATGGTATTTTTTAAAAGGGCATCTGTTGTTCATTTATTTTAAATTTAAATATGTGAAGTTCTTAATTCTTTTAGTTGTAGGTCAATATAAGTATTTAAGTTTAGGAGTAAAGCAGTGGTGATGTAAGAGTATTTTTGGTCTCATGTAATTTTGATCAACAAAAAAAACTAGTTTTTGTTGATTTTGTAATAAGTGTTGTTACTTCCATATTTTTTAAAGTGGACGATTATCTATTATGTTAGTTGTTGATATACCTAGCTCGTACTTGCTTCTACTCTTGTAGCTATATTATCAAACCAACAACTGATCTTAAGTTATTGATACTCCCAGGACCATGTGTTGATACCCTTACTACGTGGAGTCACTGACAAATTCAAAATCAACAGTTGTTTAAAGTTGTGCTGCTACAGGACAAACCCTGCTAGATGCACTGCTAGAATAAGACGTAAGCTACAAATTTGGTTCATCTACATGCTAAGACGAAGCTAATCGATTTAGCTTAGGAAGGTGAAGAGGTCAACAGCATGGAATATGATTTATTTTAGTTGGAATGTGAAGAGGTCAGTAGCATGAGGATAAATTGCAAGAGAACTAAAGAAAAAGGGACTTATTAATTAAAAAGGTAAAAAAACTTAATAGGGATGGTTTATATAGAGAGTGAGAGAATTTTTATTCCATTAATAAGTGTTTTAAAAGAGATTTGTAGCGCATTCATTTTTTAATATAAATTTGCATGTACATTTTAAATATTAATAACAATAATTATATAATTAAAAAGAGAGATAAATAAACATGTACATTTAAAATATTTTTAATATAATATATTATATATATATTATATATATATATAGATATATGAATATATTTTTCTACCTCCAAATATGATTGGACGTGTATTAACATTTAAATGTATAGAATGTAAATTATAAATAAGATATTTCAATGTCAACAATGTATATACTATATAAACAAAGAAGATTATATATATATATATACAAATATTTATTAATCTAAAAAATAATATGGACTTTTTTTAATATATGTAAGAAGAGAAAATCTTAATTCATTAAAAATTTAAGTTAAATATGTAATTCATTCATTTTTTAAATAGAGTTGACATGTAAACATTTAAATATTAACAAAAACAATTATAAAAGAGAAGTCTTTAAATATATGTTTTCTACTTCCAAATATGGTTGGGTGTGTATTAGCATTTTAATGCTTAAAAATGAATCATAAATAAAATATTGAATATCAACTATGCCATATACTATATAAAAACAAAAGATATATATTATATATATATATGAGAGAGAAAAGAGAGAGAGAGATCATTTTTTTAAATGTATGATCAAAAAAGTTCGTTGGGGGTAGCACAATTGGCAATGGTCATGAAAATGAATCTCACCAAATTGGAATTTTCGGGTTCAAATCTTGTGCAATCCTCCAGGAGAAAGCCCAATGCCTATGGGGAGTTGGACAGATCGTAGGCCCCCTAGAGGTTTACTAGTAAATAAGTGTCAGACCGGCTACTAAGTCCTCTGGGTTACACAAAAAAATGTATGATCAAAAAAATTATATAAAGATAGAATTCTATGGGTATATGTTTTCTACTTCCAAACATGATTAGGGTATGTGGTTTTAATGTGGAGACTGTGAAACATAAATAAAATATTTCAATGTCAACTATGTATATAATATATAAAACAAAATAAATATTTGTGTGTTTGTAGAGTTAAAATATTTTATTGTGCGAAGAGGCCCTCTACAACCCAGTATAGGTTATATGTGTAGATGTAATGTAAGTATGTAAACAATTTTAAATGTAAGCCCATTTAAAAATAAAAAATAAAAGTTAAAAGTGATATCGGGGATGAGTGTAAACATTTAAATGTTGGCTCAAATAATAATAAAAGCAAAAATTAATAATGGGTGTCAGTGTTGATAACAATAGTCATTATGCGGGTACTCTGTGATGAAAAGCTCATGGGGATCACAGAGCATGCGGTGGGAGAATATTGATCACTAGTTCTTTGGGTGGAAAGGGTGGCAAGATCCTAGCACAAGGTCGCCATGGAGTATGCAGCAAGAGCAAGGGTACAGGTTGTGGATGACATCCAAGTTCGCAGGTGTAGCGTAGAAATAAGAGAAACATGGGGCCAGCTGGACATGTAGTTGTTGTTCAAAACAAGAGAACTCCAGCGCAATAGGAGATGTTCCAATTTATCATGGACGTGCTAGATTCTAATGACAGGGTCAGGAGGGAAGAACATGAAGCAGTTATGGCCATGTTGTGGATCAAATCCATTACTTTCAATACCACGTTCGTGGGATAATTGTGGTTGTTTGGTGTGTTTAGAATCTTCTAGCAGAGAAGCTCAAGAAGCTAGAAACATGGCTTGTTCACTTTGAGCAACATGTCCACTGTTTATATCGCACACCTCCTCCTCCAGGAATGGGGCTAGACAATCCTGCTTCTATCACTTCTGATGATTCATCATGGTAATAGGTGTCTTTCTAGTTCCTTTTTTTTTTAAGGCCTTTCAGGTTATGGACCTCTTAGTTGGGTATTTTTCTTTTTGTTTGTAGCATGATAATAGCATTGGTCAACAAACTCAGTTGGGAGTGAGGCCACATGTATTTTGACATATATGTACATACCTTTTGAGTAATGAAAAAGCTTTGACTTACAAAAAAAAACAAATATGTTAAAAGTAATAAATAAAAAATCAAATTTAAATTTTGGCTCAATTAATAATAAAAAAGTTAAAGTAATAAAAATAATAAAATTCAATTTGTTATATTTTGATTTTATTATTAACTTGTGAATAGGCTTTATTACAACACCATATGCCAATACCATGTCTTATCAATACCACATGCCCAAAAACCATAACTTATTTCACAACCAAAATATTTTATAACAATACAAGACTCTTAACCATCGATATTCATCCTCACTTTATCGTGGATATTATTAACTTGTAAAAAATAGGTTTTATTACAATACCATGGCTTATCAATACCATATGCCAAAATAACATAACTTATTTCACAATCAAAATATTTTATATCAATATGAAAATGTTCTTAACCATGGATATTCACTCCCACTTTACCATGGATATTATTAACTTGCAAATATACTCTATTACAATAGCATGGATCAATACCATGGCTTATAAATACCACGTGGCCAAAAAACATAACTTATTTCACAATCAAAATATTTTATAGTTGTATGAAAATATTCTTAACCATGGATATTCACCCCCACTTTACCATGGATATTATTAACTTGTAAATAGGTTTTGTTACAATATCATGGCTTATCAATACCACATGCCAAAAACACATAACTTATTCACAATCAAAATAGTTTATAACAATATGACAAGGATTCTTAACCATAGATATTGACCCCACTTTTTCATTGATATTATGAACTTGTGAATAAGCTTTGTTACAATACCATGGATCATCATTACCACATGTACTCATAATGTATTTCACAATCAAAATATTTTATAACAATATGACAAGATTCTTAGCCATGGATATTATTAACTTGTAAATAGATTTTGTAATAATATTGTGGCTTATCAATATCACATGCCCAAAAACCATAA
>APFE030425678.1:9710-28169 GCA_000404065.3 Pinus taeda
TCCTTTAGGGTATGAAACAACACTTTTAGGGACTTAGAAGCCCTTGGTTTATGGACATATGTGATTGGGGTTGTAGTTCCCAAATATGTCTATAACACGACATCGGAACATTACAATCACTATTGCCTACTCCTCCAAAAAGATATACTAGCTCTGCACAGTGGAGAAGCCAAGGCTCATTACAATACTCTCCAAGCTTTCTCTAAGATACTCCTATCGGAAGCTTGGCTGACTAAAAGCCTCTAAAATTAGTTGTGAGGTATTATATATAGCAAAGGGTGGGGTGAACCTTGACATTCCCCTTTGTGACTATTCACCTACCCTCATGACTCTTACACTACTCTATGACTATTACATTCAACTATTTACACTTGAACTTCCATTTGACAAGATGTTACATACAATCTGCACATGTACCCATTTGAGACAAAATAGGCTTCAGAAAGCCATGCAAGACATCACTAACACTCGAATAGTTGTGGGAAGAACAACTCTTCAACATGCTTGCAATGATTGACGGTGACGGACTGATGCCAAGATCGGTCATCCGTGATGGTGTCCGTGTGCTCAACGGTGACATCCTGCTAAAAGCAAACTCTTGCCTCCGTTGCATTCAGGTACACTAAAATGACTCCTTTGTCCAAACCGTCTGATAACATGCACATCATCATCTTGAGTGTAGCTAGACCAAAAAAATACTAATGCGTAGTGTCTGTGTGGATCTCCAAGTGTGTGCTAGTGACCATGCGCATTGACTTGTCGAAATACATGTTCAGCTCCAGTTGGACTTGCTTCTTGTCTTTGCTTTGGTGATTATGCCAAATGGGTGGGATCACATGCATGCGCATAATGACATCCATGATCCTGAATACCTTTGCATGTGATTTACAGTATTTCTCACCATTTTTTCTCCATGCCAGCTGCTGGATGGGTCAATAACTTGTAGGGGCACAATTTCATCAGATTGTGCATGTCACGCCACCTGCTATTCATGTTCCTGCTGCAAGTCCTCCTCTCGTCTGTGTAAATCCTTTTCTCCCTTGAAATATCACTTCAGCACCTACAACTCCTTCTATGTTTCTCTCTTTGCCTTCACGAGATCCTCTCATTGTTCTGTCGCCTCATAGCCTCATTCTCCAAAGCTTCTTTCATCACAAGTGGATCTTCTTGAGCTTGCAACTTTGTTTCGCCTCTGCACTGTCAACAACCTTCCTCTTGCATTTTTCACATTCAGGTGTGATACCTTATTATGTTGTTGATGTTTTTGCTCACTTGACGCTGCTTCCATTTCATCTTGATATCATTTCCCATGAACAACTTGATGTCTTCATAGATAGGCAAGTTCATAGACACTTGATCGACTTCGTGCCCAGTCGTGCTCTGAACGGTGTCTTTGACTCTACTCTCCTGGAAGGCACTGTACCTGTGTTGCTATTAAGAGGCAAACGAACACCTGTGATACCTAGAGACATAGAAACACTTATGACAAGCAATAGTCAATCAAAAACCAAAACAAACTGGAGGAATGACATGCAACATACCTGCATGATTGTCTGTGAAGATTGCGCAATTTTCACCAAGAGGCTAGGAGACTGACTGCCAAAACTATGCAAGGCACATTCCAGGCTATTTGGAGGTTGATTGACAATTGGATATATGCAATGCAAAGTCCAGCCTAGCCTGTTGAGGACTGAAACTGCACAATGCGCAATTTCAGTCAGCAATGACATGCAAACTATCAAACTGCATTGCGTAGTTTCTGGGGCCAGCAAGGCACTACCTCCTAGAATTACACAATGCAAGCCTAGAGTTTAGTGTTGGGCTAGACTTGTACAATTTTTGGAGGGAAGGCAGATCCTTCACTTCCAGAAATGCACAATACTAGCCAGGCAAGGCAAGTTTCAGACCCACTGACGGGCGACTGAAAACATGAGAAGTTTGAATGCATGGTGATACTGAGTGTAAACAAGAGTTAATGAGCATGCATGCAAACAGTAAGTGTAGGATTTAGAAAACAGGAAAGCATGCATGTGTATGAAGCGAGTTGCCACAATGGCAACCGTCGGTGCAAAAACAATGTCATGCATCCGACAACAGTGAGATGTGAATGAAAACTGAAATGGTGCTTCCACAAGCTAACATACATCAAAACAATAGCAAGTGCTCATTGAAATCAAAAAGACAACACTCACACAATCTGAAACACAAAAATCGACAGAAACGCAACGCAAGACATGCAAAGCGAGCTTACCCCAAAACAAATGAGTTGAATGTGTCAGTGAATCCTATATGCAATGTGGGATGTCAGAGTTTCAAGATCGATGTGAGGAATGAGCACTGGAGTGTTTGATTCATAAGTTTTGATAAAATTGAGGTTATGACGAGCATGACACAAAACTAGGAAAAGCGACACTTGGTGGGAGGTTTCTAAAAATAAGCATTGCATGTAACCTCCAACTACTAAAAATAGATCCCAAACTTTAGGGATGCATTTGCATGTTGCCTTGGGAACAATAGTCCATGCATGAAAATTAGTTTTGTTTGGTCTCAAAGAGAACCAGTCAACCTGAAGGCACATGCATCAATCTGTGAGCCTGGGATAAAAATTTGTGCAGTTCCTAGGCTGAGTTGGGCTAGTTGTCCCAGAGGGTTTGCACAATTTTTGGGGTCAACAGTTGATTGCCTCCTAGAATTGTGCAATTTATGGGTTGAGCAGCAGTGTTGGGTCAGATTGCATAATTTTCTAGAGGAAGGATGCATGACTGCTCTGCACAATTCTGGAGCCCAGCAGGCTGTCAGGCTTATGTGCGCAATTTCTGAAGGGAATGTTGGTTCCCCTCTAGAATTGTGCAATTTTCTGAGGGAATCCTGACAGGCTGATTTGCGCAATTATTGAGCTCAGCAAGCTAGCTAGATGCTTTGCGCAATTTCTAGAGGGAAGGTTGGTTCCCCTCCATAATTGCATAATTTTTTGGGGGAGCTGCTTGGCCAGCACATGGTCTAAGTCTAAAAATACAGCCTGTGAGGGGAGTGAAACAATCTGACATGCATAGGCTAAAAGGAAACTGAGAAATAGTTGAAGCCTATATGTTTGACGATGCAAGACATGTTGCTCAGGATGGTTGGTAGGGAGGCTCCAAAACGAAGCTAAGGAAAAATTTTGGAGGTTGGTTGTAGCTACTACAACACTTATCGACACAGTGATAGAACTCTAGCTCTCTGAATGGACCTTGTTCATGAAAACAAAGTGTAACACCTCTGGAAGTATTTTTCAATTCTCTATTCATCTTGGTTTCCACACTTGCTTGATTGTAAGATGTAGCATCTGCCAAGCCCTTGGTCGGTTGACACACATTCCAAGCCAAGTCAACACAATTGTTTTGATTAGGGGTGAAGGGTATATTGGTGCACAAGTCATATGATCTTCAGAGTTTTAGTTTCATCTTTGGTGTTACTCCATTGCCAGCAGGCCTGGACAGTAACCTGGCAAAGTCACGCAGGGACACAAGCATCGCTCCACTGCCAATGAGCCTGGTCAATACCCCAACGGAGTTACTTGCATCACCTCTCTACACAGGAAGGCTTTCTCTTCTTTCGCATTATTCATTTTTCATTTTTTCGAAATTTTTTTACATTTTCATTTTTCATTTTCATTTTCATAACTGTGCATAACACTTATTCATTTCAAAGGTAGAAGAGGAATCCTGAATTATTGAGAGTAGAAGAGGTTGTTCCTTTAGAGAATTAGTTTATATATACCTTTGACGTGCGTGTTAGGGTTTTCCCCTCACCTTATTCTACTTGACTGAAATGACAAGGATTAACCCAAAAACAACCAACTAATGTAGGTGACACTAGTTAGCTTGCAAGCATTGTGTTTTCACCAAGGCTCACTTTGAATAGTACATATTTTCCATTGGCATATCATGGACTGAAGATAACAAGTTCTTCATACAGAGGCAGGATGACAATCAACCAAGTTTTGATAACTGTACAAGTCCTCTTGTACTTTGCCTTGCTTGATTCAAGAGTCACACACGTCCATGCGAAACCAACCTACAAACATAAACAAGCAAACAAACACAAAACAAAGTAGAAGTAGAAGTAAATGCATAAAAAAAGTGAGTAAGAAAACAAGAAAGCAAGCAAACAAACAAGCAGGGTAAGAAGCAAACAAGCACTACTTCTACTCCTAAGCTAATGGTGCATGGGTCTGCCCACATGAAGTGATACTTCTAATGCAACCACCAGCGCATTGGTCAACCCATATTGGTGAAGGCATGGTTCACAAACAAGATAATTGTGCTAACCAGCAAAAAATAAAGATATACAATGAAGAAAAACACACTCTGAGTTTAAAAGCGTCCACAGAACATAAGTGAGTGAAAGCGCATGACATGCATTATGTGAAATTTCCATGGTATTATGCTACAGTATGAGCAGATGTTAAGTGTATGCATTCTCTTAACTGTGACATGCAAGAAAACGTGAGAAAGGTAGACCACTTACATTGTGCAAGTGTGCTTTTTGTGTAAGATTCCTCCAATGCAAGAGTGATGGGGTCTTGTATTTCGAGTGGAGGAAGCATAATCTGTGTGTGAGATTGATCTTCCATGCATATAGATGAGTGATGACGAGCCTCAGGTGTTTCAATAATTTCCTGATCGGAAGGAAACCAACCTCAAGAGAGCGAGGGCCTGACATAACCATCAGCTTGGGTGAAGTGCCTCAACAGTGTGCGGTGTTTCAACTTCGTCGACAGATAGATCAACATAGACCAGTGTCTTAGATAGATTAACAATAGTTGAATCGATATCATGATCGGATGAAGAAGTAGATAGATCATGACAACCAAGATCAAAAAATTCAGGATATTTTCTGGCATCCTCATGATTTGATGAATCACACAAAGGGGTAGATGAGAAGCAAGGATGTTCACCTTCTGCGTTTTCGGAAAAAGTAGATGAAAAATCAAGTGGATGTTCAATGAATGATCAACAATGAAAGATCAACTGTCTGGGCTAACATACAGTGTATCTTATGAATGATCAACAATGGGTGCATCTGTGGACGAAGATACACATGAAAAATCAAGGTTGGCAAGATCATCAAGGATGTCAAGAAAAAACAGAAGAGGTATGGACAGACAGGGATGGTCCTCTATTGCTAATGGATGTTCAATCTCCTAGTCATACTCTCCATGAATGATAGCACATGTTGGTTATGCAACACCAACTCTGTCGATGGCTTGATCCTCATTCACAACAGGTTTAGAGTCTAGAATGGAAGAACATAAGGCAGTGTCATCTGGAGGACCATTTGAGTACGAAGACAGAGGTTGAGGTACAAAATACATGTGAGAACCCAATGGGTTTGCAAACAAGCTTGCGCAAAAATCGAAAGCATCGATTTCAGGAGGATGTGATGGTTGAACAGATGTGTATGCGTGCCCTCCCGCATCACTCTGCAATGATGGAGTTGTTTGATGAGGGGATGACAGACAGTCACTTGTGACGGTGACCGTGTCCATCCGTGATTATGTAGCTCCATCATCGAAGTATGTTGAGTGGGGCTTGATCTACAACTTGTTCTTGGGATGGACTGATTTGATAAGATAGTATTCGAATCTATCCCAAAAATATGGAAATTTCATCTAGCTTTTCGAAGCTTCAAACTGAAAATCATGGAAGCGCTGCCAAAAATCCATAGGCAATTCATGCAGGGCCTTTCGTTGTTGTAATAGTTTTTTGTCAATAGGTTCTGGATCGAAATGATGGAAAGTAGATTCAATGATATCACAGAACTTCTCAAGTGAGTTGATGCTACCAGGAGGCAGACTACAGCACCACCATTGTGGAGATTCACAAAGTGTGTATGCAATCAGAAGGCTGGCCTCTTCATCAGAACATTCATCTGCCTTGTCAAGAATGGAATATACTTCTTGTAAGAACACGGGCCAAGCCACTTCGCCTTCACCATCATACATGAATTTAGACAAGAGATCATAAAACTCCCTCATGATGTCGAGAGGTTCGGCATGTGAAAAACATCGTGTAGAGGTGAGTATAACGGAATCCATGATAGATTTGCAAAGGTTCAAAACAAGATGAGAGAACACATCTTGTCATATGACCCTCCTTCTAGCACCAAAATGTTGACGGTGTTGGACTCGCCAACATGTCAGAGGATCTCCTTGGTAAGAAGTCCCAACTAGACCTCAGACTATTTGGTGTAGGATTCCCAGCAGTGGGTCGTACGGTATCGCCTTGGCCACGGATGCACGCAAAGGCAAGTAATATATCCATATTGGTAGCAAGGGTGTGACATATGTAGCAAGTCAAGGAAGGTGAATGAACAATTCTAACACATGGAGGGTGATGTGAGTGCGCCCTTGGAAACTTGTGAAAGCACGTGGCTAAGAAGGGAACACATGAGAAAAGATGCATCACGAACTGGAAGGCAAGTAAGCTGACAATCCAAAGTGATGGTTAAATCAACTTCACATTTAAGTAAGATTCATACATACATATACAGAAAGATTTTATACACAAATGCATAAGAAAACAAATACATATATCATTTAGAGTTAACAAGATAGCTAAAATATAATACGACATATGCATGAACGTGCTGGATCTATTATATTAAGAAGTGAAAGTTCCAATCATACAGTACAACCATGACCAACCACTAGTCTCAATAGCGGAACATTATAGTCTTTTTCACCTGCTCCTCCAAAGAGATATACTAGCTCTGCATAGTGGAGAAGCCAAGGCTCGTTACAATACTCTCCAAGATTTCACTAAGATACTCCTATCGAAAGCTTGGCTGACCAAAAGCCTCTACACTGAGTTATGAGGTACAATATATAGCAAAGTGTGGGGTGACCCTTGACATTCCCCTTTGTGATTGTTCACCTACCCTCATGACTCTTCAACTACTCTATGACTGTTACATTCAACTATCGACACTTGAACTTCCACTTGACAAGATGTTACATACAATCTACAGATGTACCCATGTGAGAAAAAATATGCTTGAGCAAGCCATGCAAGACATCACTAACACTCGGACAGTTGTGGAAAGACCAACTCTTCGACATCCTTGCGATGATCCACAGTGGAAGACTAATGCCGAGCTTGGTCATCCATGGTGGTGTCCGTGCGCTCAATGGTGACATCCTCCTGAAAGCAAACTCTTGCCTTCATTGCATCCGGGTACACTGATATGGCTCCTCTGTCTAACTCATCTGACAACATGTGCATCATCATCTTGAGTGCAACTCGATCAGCAACACATTGATGCATGTGTCTATGCTAATCTCCAAGTGTGTGCTGGTGACCATGCGCATCAACTTTCTGAAATACATGTTCAGCTCCAGTCAGACTTTCTTCTTGTCTTCGCTTTGGTGGGTGTGCCAAGTGGGCAGGATCGCAGCATGTGCATAGTGACATCCATGCTCCCGACTACACTTGTATGTGATCGACAACACTTCTCACCTTGTCTGCTCCATGCCAGCTATTGGATGGGTTCATACCTGTATGGGTGCACTTTCATCAGTCTATACATGTAGTGCCTCCTATTGTGCTTGTTCCTGCTGCAACTCCTTATCTTGTATGTGCATCTCTTATTCTCCCTTGAGTTTCCACTTCAGCACCTACAACTCCTTCTCTGTTTCTCTCTCTGTCTTCATGCTATCCTCTCATCATGTCGTCACCTCATAGCCTCATTCTCCAAAGCTTATTTCATCACAAGTGGATCTGCTTGAGCTTGCAACTTTGTTCCGCCTCTGTGTTGTCAATAACCTTCCTCTTGCATTTGTTGCATGCAGGTGTGCTACCTTATGTTGTTGTTGATGGTGTTTCTCATTGTGATGGTGCTTCCATTTCATCTTGATATCATTGTCCATGAACAACTTGATTTCTTCATAGATAGGCAAGTTCATAAACACTTGATCAACTTCATCCCCAATCATGCTCTGAACGATGTCTTCGACTCTTCTCTCCCAGAAGCCATTGTACATGTGTTGTTGTTGAGAGGTAGACGAACACCTGTGATACCTGGAGATATAGAAATAATCATGACAAGCAATTTGTAGTCGAAAACTAAAACAAACTGGAGGAATGACATGCAACATACCTGTGTGACTGTCTATGAATATTGCGCAATTTTCATCAGGAGGCTGGGAGACTGACAGAAAAAACTACACAAGGCATAGTCTGGGCTATCGTGAGGATGACTTACTGTTGGAACTACTCAATGCACAATCCAAACTGGCCTGTTGAGGACTAAAACTACACAATGCGCAATTTCAGTCAACAGTGACATGCAAACCAGTAAACTGCATTACATAGTTTCTAGGGCCAACAAGGCACTGCCTCCCAGAATTGCCTGGAGGTTAGTGTTGGGCTAGACTTATGCAATTTCTAAATGGAAGGCAAAGCCTTCACTTCTAGAAATGGGGAATGCTAGTCGGGTAAGGCAAAGGTCCGAGCTGAGGCATCTCAGACTCGCCGACGGGCGATTGAAAACATGAGAAGTATGAATGCATGGTGATATTGAGTTTAAAGAAGAGTAAATGATCATGCATTCAAACAGTAAGTGCATGATTCAGAAAATGGGAAAGCATTCATGTGTGTAAAGCGAGTCGCCGCAACGGCAACTGTAGGTGCAAAAATAGTTTCATGTATGCGACAATAGTGAGATACGAAAAAAAACTGAAACGGTGCTTCTACAAGCTAACATACATAAAAACAATAGCAATTGCTCACTAAAATCAAGCAAACAAAACTCACACAAGCTGAAACACAAAAAAGTGATAGAAACATAATGCAAGACATGCAAAGCGGGCTTACCCTAAAACAACTAAGATGAATGTGCCCATGACTCCTAGATGCAATGTGGGATGTCAAAGCTGCAATATTGATGTGAGAAATGATCTATGTAGCCTTCGGTTCATAAGTTTTGATAAAATCGAGGTTATGACGCGCATGCCACAAATATAGGAAAAGCGACACTTGGTGGGAGGTTTCTAAAAATGAGCATTGCATGTAACCTCCAACTGCTAAAAATAGATCCCTAAATCTAGGGATGCCTTGGCATTCTACCTTGGGAATGGGAGTCCATGCATGCAAAACAGCTTTTATCAATCCTCGAGAGAACAGGTCAACTTGAAGGCACATGCATCAGTCTGCGAGCCTAGGATGAAAATTTGCACAGTTCCTAGGCTGAGCTGGGCTAGTTGTCCTAGAGGGATTGCACAATTTCTATGGTCAATAGGTGACTGCCTCTCAGAATTGTGCAATTTTTGGGTTGAGCAACAACGCTAGGTCAGATTGCATAGTTTTCTGGAGGAGGACTGCCTGACTGCTCTACAAAATTCTAGAGCCCAACAGGCTGCCAGGCTGATTTGTGCAATTTCTGGAGGGAAAGATCATTCCCCTTCACAATTGTACTATTTTCTAAGTGAAGCTTGACAGACTGATTTCCGCAATTCTTGAGCTCATCAGGCTAGCTAGCTCATTTGCGCAATTTGTGGAGGGAAGGTTGGCTCCCCTCTAGAATTAAGCAATTTTATAGGAGAGCTGCTTGGCCAGCACATGGTCTAAGTCCGGAAAGACAACTTGTACGGGGAGTGAAACAAACTGACACGCATAGGTTGACATGACACTGAGAAACAACTGAAGCCTATATGCTTGACGATGCAAGACATATTGTTGATGATGGTTGGTAGGGAGGCTCCAAAATGAAGCTAAGGAAAAAATTTGGTGGGTGTTTGTAGCTACTACAACATAAACCAATCCAGCACATTCTATAAAAATCATCAATGAATAAAATGTAGTATTCTTCTCAACAAAGTGAATTTTTCCTTGTTGGCCCACACAAATCAATATGAATGAGTTCAAGAGGCTTACTTGCTAATCCTTCTTTGGCATTGAATTGAACTCTAGTTTGCTTACCGAATTAACATGGTTTATAGATGGTATTTTCTAGGATGATGATATCTGGAAGATCACGAACCGCCTTGAGCCAGTATGCTTTTCTTATTTGAGAAAATATTAGATGCCCCAGTCTTATGTGCCATAACCAATTCTCTTTTGTTTTGCTTAGATAACATTGATCTTGACCTCATTTTAGTATATATAGATTTCTTGGAGTTCTTGTACCTTTCATTATGGTCTTTCCTATGTCAAGCTCACGAACCACACATTCTTTTGATCAAAACACAACTTAATTTCCTTGATGACACATTTGACTAACACTCAACAAGTTATGCCTTAAACCATCAACATACATAACATTTCCATCTTTAACATTTTCTTTTAAATAAATAGAACCTTTACCCTTAATAACAATTGGTGTGTCATTTCCAAAAGAGACATTCTTTTCCTTTTCTAAAGCTTTGTATGAAAGGAGTTTATCTTTATCACTTTTCATGTGTTTAGAGCATTTGTTATAAATGTACCACCAATTTTCTTGTCCTTCTACAAATAGATATATGCCACATATTTCTGGCTGAAATTCCTTCCTTTTCCATGCCTTGGAATTTGATGATGTTTCTTCCTTTTGAATTGTTGGCCAAAATTTTCTCCTGCATTCAAATTCTTCATGACCAAAGTTATTGCAAAATGAACATTCAATTTCATATTCAAGAGGAGAAAAATTATTATAAGAGATTTTGTTCGTTCCTGTCATGCTCCTTTGTTTTCTTACTTCTATACTCATGATAGTTTTGTAAGAAACACATTGAGTAGCCTTATGACCAAATTTATGGCATGAAAAACATTGTTCATTAAAGAAGAAGTTTATGTGATCATAAAATCTTTTGGTATTGTTCACCTTTTGGTTGGTGCTTCTATTGATGTTCACCCTTGGAGTAAAATGAGCATGATTTACCTGGGAGTACCTTTAGGATTTGGCTGAGGATTGACACATTGTTCACTACTTTTTGTTGCATCAAGGTAGCTTCTGGTGATGGTTGAAGGCTTTTCTGCTTTGGATGTTTCTCCAATATATCCAAGTGTTGGTTTGTTGGGGCTTGACCTAGGTTTAGAAGTGATTTAGCCAAACAAATCCCAAAACTACCGCCCCTTTCGGCAACAGTCCACGATGCACAGACTGAGGTCTCACCTAAGGTAGAATGGGAGGGTGTTGGAACCAGGTTTCCACACCCTAGGGATGTCTTGATGAAATCTAGGAAGTTCGCGAACCAAACCTACGCGCTTGCGCTACTCCACGCAGCCGTCAGTCCTTCGCAACTTGTGCAACTACTTCCGTGCAGCTCTATGAAGAGTGCGAAGAGGTGATGTCCAGATCCTTTATCCTTACTGTGCTATTATTATAAATCTTAACTTAATTGTGTGGGCCGAATATTCTTATTAATCATTCAACATTCATAACAAGTGGGCGCAATCATAAAAATGAAAATAGATGCATAAATATACCAGAAGCGTAGACACACAATATTTCAGAATCAACTTAGCTTTTATTAATTCTTTGTCCAAGTACAATCCCAACACATCCCTGTGCACTCAGCTGCAGGGTTTTGCGCACTCAGTTGCGGACTCTACTAGGCCTCTGCACACTCAGCTGCAGAGCCTCTACTTATCACTATGACCCAATACCTTCTAATCTACTTCTAACTTCTAACCATGCCTTCGCATCTCTCTATTACTTCTCAAAAACTAAGACTCCATTTACACTTAGAGCCTCACTCTATTTATACAATCCCATGGTCCGCGAACCATGGGTAGGCCGACACACTTTACATTAAATTACATTATCTTAGGGCAGACAACCCTAGACTCTTGCGCTCCGTGCCCACATTTCGTGGGGTATTTACATTATACTTGACCAAAATTCGAGCTTCAAGCCGCAAAAACTTGTTATGGGGGGGATCCGCTACCCAACGGGCCCCCAACATAATCATCATGACTCATCTTGGGTCACTCTGCTGGTGCGGCAATTTTTGCCTCAAGTCCATCCAACTGTTCCTGTGCGGCATGAAGGTCCATAATGCACTATGCTACCATCGTCTAGATCTACTCCATTTCTGCTTCTGAATCATCTACATCTGACTTGATTCTCTACTTTTATGCGGTTTCTAGTACCTATGTTTACAGCCCCACACCTTCGTCTGGCTTGTCGAGTTGCAAAGACTATGCTTTGGTTGGTTAGTCAGACATTTGGCCCACCCATGTAGGGCTTCAGGTGACTGCCATTTACTCTTCCTGGGAAGGGTTCTCCATTAAGTTTGACTAGCTGGACCGCACCTCCGTCTCTGACTTCTTTTACCACATATGGTCCTAACCAATGCATTCTGAATTTCGTAGGAAATTTTTCGAACTTGTTGTCATACAACAACACTAAATCATTTACCTTGAATGTGCGCAACTTGATATGGCGATCGTGTCAAGATTCCTCGCATTGTTTATGTACCTGCTAATGGAATCCCACCAGAAACTGTTCTTCCTCGAGTTCTTCTAATTGCGAAAGTCTCTCTTCCAAGGCTTCACAGTCCGACATGCCTGTAATTGTTGTTATCGCAAATTGGGTACGATGTATTCCATTGGCATGATTGCTTCCATGCCATAGACTAACCTGAAAGGTGTCTGACCCATCAATTTTTTGCACATGGTTCTATATGCCCATAATACGACAGGTATGCACAAGTCCTAATTGTTTCGTTGCGCGTTACATACTTTAGTCAGCGCAGTCTCTAGAATTTTGTTGAATGCTTCTACTGTCCCATTATCTTGCGATGGTATGGTGTACTTTGCTGATGATACACCTAGAATTCCTATGTGAGTGCGTTGATGGTTTCATTCAGGAAGTGTGTCCCGCAGTCACTCATTAAAATTTTCGGGCAACCAAATCCTGTCAACACATTGTCGAATAAAAATTCCGTAGCTGTAACGGCTGTGTAGTCCTTAACCGGTTGTGCTTCTACCCATTGAGTTAAGTATTTTGTCACAGTGATGATGTAGCACGCACTTGTCTTCCCTTGAGGTTTTATTGGTCCCACAAAATCGATTACCCATTTTTCAAATGGATGCAGCGTCATCTGTGGATTGAGTGGCATCTCATCCCTTCTTGAAGGTTTCCCAGTCCTTTGACATATGTCACATGCCCGAGAGTGTGCTTTCGAATCTTGATGTAGGGTTGGCCACCATAGCGCAGTGCGAAGAATCTTTTGTGTTGTCACGTGTCCTACATAGTGTCCTCCTACAGCCCCCCCCCATGTTCTTCCACGAGGATCTGTCCTCATTCAAGTTCAGGTACATATATTTGCAATATCTCATCGTTTCCCATGTTGTAGAGGTGCCCTGCTATGACAGAAAAGTCCGTCGCGCGCACCACTAATTCCTTCTTCTACTAGACTGAATATTCCTTTGGCGTAGTCCCTGTGGTTAAAAATTGGATTATATCTTCGAAGTGGTCGTCTGCGACATACACTACAAAGAGTTGTGCATCAGGTAGTCCTTCTTCCAAATTTGTTGGCTCATCACCTGTCTCAATTCGTGATAAGTTATCTAGTCTTGCATTTAAGTGTCCTGGCTCTACGATGACCTCAAAGTCACATTCTTGAAACAGTAACAACCATTTGCATATGCGCCCCCCCAAAACAAGCTTGTTCACCAGTTATTTCAACGCAGAATTATCAGTATACATCTTGAAGTGCCCGCCAAGTAAATAGCATTGATATTTCTGGAGTGCGTATACCATTGCCAACCCTTCGCTCTAAGTAGTAGAGTAGTTCTTTTCAGCTTTGTACAGTCGTTGACTCGCAAACGCGGTTAGGTGATCCACACCTTCCGTGCATTCCTACATAAGTACAGCTCCCAATGCAATACACAACGCATCAACATGTACATGAAATTCTACGTCCCATTTGGGAAGACTAGGATGGGAGCGAATGCCATTTTCTCCTTGAGAACATCCAAACTTTTCCTACAATCATCATTCCAACAATATGTAGTGTCCTTTTTCAATAGTTTTTCCATTGGCGCTGTTATTTGTACATAGCTCTTGATAAACTTTCTATAATAACTAGTGTGCCCCACCATAGCGCGTAGTTGTTTGACACTTCGCAGTGCTTCCAGATTGAGAATAACAGCAATCTTCGTAGGATCCACCATCAGGCCTTGTTTGCAGACCACATGGCCGAGCAGGTTTCCAAAGGGAACAAGGAAGGTGCACTTTTTAAGATTCAGCACAATCTGGTGTCATCGGCAAGTATCCAGCATCAAACGTAAGCTTGTTATATGGTGTTTAACTAACCCAAATACATTCCAAACATCCAAATAGGCCTCTAAGAACTTGTGGATGTATTCCTTGAACGCGGCCACCAGTACATGCAAAAATATTCTTGGCGCGTTCTTCAGTCCAAAGGGCATAACAGTGTATTGCAAACAGCCCCATTCGGTTGTGAAGGTTGTCTTGCTCCTATCTTCCGGTGCGATCTTGATCTGATGGTACCCTGAGAAGCCATCTATGAATAAGCTTCCTGACCACCAACATTCTCCAATACTTCATCTATAAACATATCAGGAATGGATCATGAACATAAGTGTCGTTAAGCTTCCTGAGGTCCATGCATATTCTAATTTCACCCTTCTGCTTTTTGTCCTGTACTACCATGGGACTCACCTAGTTGGATTCTTCCACTAGTTCAATAATTTCGGCCGCAAGCATTTTGTCTAACTCGTCGTGGATCTTTTCTTTATACTTTGGATTCAACCGGTAAGGTCGTTGTTTAAATGGCTTCGCGTCCATTTTCAGAGTGATCTTCATCATCCCTAAGTCGCTAATGATCCCCTTTAAGTCTGTGATTTTGGTTGGGAAAAATCTTGATATTCACAGATTAACTCAGCAACCTTATCTACCATAGCATCATCCCAATAGTCCCGAAGCATCACATACTTTGGCTCTGTGTCTGTGCCAATGTTTACCTACTTTGTTTTTAGCAGCGCAGTGATGTTGGGATCCTCAATTGATGATCCTCGAACTTCACGACACCCTTCAGTTTCTGGAATATTAATATTTCGAGGGTTGTCATCATCCTCCTCTACTTGCACGTTATAACATTCTAGGGCACTGCTTAACTGGGTTACCCATGCTGGTTGAACTACTTGTCATGGTTCTTGTGGTATTTTGAAGATGACAGCTTTTACGGCTTACAGTGCATCGTCAACAATATCCGACCATCGATCTTCAAATGTGAATGTTAACAAAAATACCTCACGCAAGACATCCCATTCGCCCGTACCATGTCAGAGTTCTGTATCAGTATACCAATTCATGGGTATGACATCCAGGGTACAGTAGAATAAGTGTACCCATTCAAGCTGAGGTTTTTCCCCATAGGTCTTGGTCCATTTTGCGAGGTGCATGCTGGGTCATCTCATCCATCGTATTTATCTTCTATCCATAGTTGCGGTTTTCCAAATCATAGGCACATCATCCTTCTACATCCTCACTAGTTTTCAAAATTTCCTTGATGTGTTCCCCACCAACGCACAGGTGTCGCGTGTAGCACCCACTTCAACGCATCAAACCGCTGTTGTTATGGTACTACGTTTTCAAACTTGCTCAAGAATTTGTATACCGCTGTCAATCCATCATATGTTGGCAGATCTCAGGCTTGGGTTGTTACGCAACTTAGTGATCTAGTCATCATGTTGCAATTTAGCATTGTCACTTCATTCAACCGATTGTGCCAATGTTTGTCTTCTTCATCTGAATCTGAGGTGCAAGAACTTGTGCGCTCCCACGCGATCCTTCCATCTACAATCGTATTCACCTAATCTTGATCTCATGCAGTTATATTGTAGATACAATCCACCTCATCGTTCCCCACAAGTTCAGAGTAGCGTGCTCCTTCGGATGGATCTAACGGAACTACTACGCGTAAGGAATTTTTCTCAAATATCATCTTCCACTTCTTCAGGTTGATGACTCCATTCATATGAGTGGCCCAGTCTATTCCTAGCAACGCGGGATAAGGATTGTTGTTATCGACAATCTCTATTACTTCAAAGTTTGTTTGTGTCCTTGTGCCTTTGATATCAACTGTTACCCCTTGCAACCTCCCCATGGGAAAATCTTCTATTAGTTCGCCATTCGTAATTGAATAGGGGACCACTGCAACATGGGCCTGCCCATGCATTCCCATGTCTGCTTTGGTAACACATCTGCATCTGAGCCTATGTCTAGGATTACTTGATCCATTTCATACTCGCCAATCTACGTCATCAATCTCATTTCCCTCCCGGTGCGCAATGCATGCTTTCCTAGTTTCCGGACTATGCGCAATTCCCCTGACCCTGCACACCTGGTGATCAATTCCTGTAGTCCCTTAACTGCCTTATTGTTGCGCAGCAATTTCATGCATGTCTCCAAAAAGGTAGCAAGTATAGAAGGATCCATCCCTGGCTCTAGTTGATCCTTACTACCTGAAGTAGAGGCCTCCACGAAGATCTTCTTAGCTTCCATGAACATCTCCTTTGCGTGTTCTAGGTCAAACTCAAGTTCCTTTGTAGGAGCCTTGCGAACACATGTATCTTCCTCAAGCTACTTCCCCTTATCTTCCCCTATGGTCGCACCGCTTCTAAGCATCATGTTCACATTTGGGTCTTCTTCGCGTGATTCAGACCTCATCATTTGGATACTCTAAATCAGAGGAGGTTGGAGTACCCCTTTCTCGTGCATCTGTGTGATCAACGTAGAAAATCTACTATTTCACGATCAAACTAAGCACAGTATGAACAAGATGTCCTTGTCGGGTTGGTACAATCACAGGCGTAGTGCCCTGGTCCTCCGCAATTGTAACAGATTAACTATCCACGACCACTTCCTGGTCCCATTCCTCCTCATCCTCAACCTCACCCCTGAAATCCAGCATGTGCCATCCTCGCAGCTGGGTCGAGGCCTTGCGTTTCTATCTGCATTCTATAGGCTGGGGTCCAATCCATCATTAACTCGTAGTTGCGACAAGTGCGCTCATCATGGCCTACTAACCTGCAAAAATTACAAAACAACTGTTGTGGAGTCTATGTATACTTCTGCCACAAATGACAATTATTTATTGTGTGTTTTCCTCCTATATAAAAGATCGCACACCATAACGTGGGTGTCACACTTGGCCCTGCCTGTGCCTCCGGTCTCAATGGCATTGGCCCCCCTCCTGCCAAGTCATTCGCCAATACTGGATAGTGGTCTTTGTCATGGCCTTGGCCTTTTCATTTTATGCACCATACTTCCTCATGTGCCTCTAGCTACGATGCCCTATCCTGCTTCAAGCTCTGCATCTCCAGGAAAATATTATGTAGTTGCGTGTGGATTTTTTGAACTCCCAGCCCTAGATCTTGTATCAATGTCTCATACAATCTCATCGTCGTTTCCAACGCTTCAGCCTGGATAGAAAGTTTTTGTTGTGATAGCGCCATCCTCAGGTGTGGTGTCAGAGAGGCCACAAACCATGTGCGATGTTGTGCATCTGTGAGTGTCATATTAGCCTCTCGGAACATACTCTTTAGTCGTTGATCCAGATCCCAGGGGTCTTGCCCGGAAGCATCGCGATCTCTTTAAACTCGATGATTGACTGTGTCTTTGATTTCGACCGGCTAAATTATTTGTTCAATGCATTCTAGATCTCTGTTATCCCTGCATTTGGGTGGTCATTAGAATGCTTGATATACCATGTCAATGTGCGATCCTGCATCGTGCTCACCAGTGTAGCCTTCTTAATATTGTCGTCTGTGACCCCTTGTGCTTTCCACACTGCTCTTACCATGAACCTGTAGAAATTTTGAATAATATGACACTTATTCACAAAGATTATCCTAATTATATACTATTTGCAGAATCATACATAATGCATAACCTCCTCTACTTTGATCATCAATTTTGCAGTATTAAGAAACAATAGCATGCGCACATTAAAGCATCAATCACACATATCAACACAGTATGTACCCGGGGAAAGCATAAAGCTAAAAACCCCCAACTATCTATATATTATATTGATTGAGAACATGTAACAATACATAGTACAATACTCCTCAGAAGTACTCAGTACTATCTCCACCTGTTACACACAAACTAGCTCAGATCTGAATCAATCACTGGCTCAAATCTCCTCCGCTGCTTGCCTACCTCCACTGCGCAATCCTGCATGAGAATACTGATGAATAAATGATCCAAATTTGTATTTCCCTTGGATATACCATGAAATCCTCATTGGAAATACTCAATCCATGCATGTGCAAATATCATGCACAACTATAGTCATAACTGACAACTATCTTGCCCTTTCACTCATCTCTAACACTTGTCTCCACTGAACTGTCCATGCACTGAGTTAACTGATGTATTCCTCAATTGATTTATGAGTTAATAATTAGTGAATTAATTAATAACTAATTCACATCACTCAACGCTAGTGTATTTGTTAGTTAG
>APFE030425680.1:0-14059 GCA_000404065.3 Pinus taeda
ATTTATTGCATTGTTAATGGTTTATTAGGGGGTTTTGTCCAAGGCCAAGTTGGCGTAGAAGGGGATTTTTGACGGCCTCTATCCTTATCATTTACTAAAATAAGATAGCGAAGCACAACTTCTCGGAGTGTAAATATATTAATAGGTGTGTCATGTTTCTCAATGACCATTTCTCATGGGTGCTTTAGGATAGAGTTCATTGGAATTTTGATTTAATTGGTGATTGGTTCTCTTGGGTTTGGTTTGCCTTGCATTCAAAAGGTTTTGGCATTTTCTGAGGATCATAACTTTGTTTATTCCATGGACTATTATGTGTAAGTAATTTTTTTCTCATTAGGCTACCTCGACATCTGCCTTTCGATTTAGGTGGTGGAACTAAGTCTTGGTCAAATGAAATATGTCGATGAAAGATACTAGCCCTTTTGGTGGTCATAGGAAGTGGATATGATCTCATCTGTATACCCCCTTTCATCCTTTTTATTTTTATTAATATTATTTTGTAGATATATAAAAGTAGACATGATGTATTTCCGTATCATTATGTACTATGTCTAATATTATGAACAATAGTCTCTTTTCTCCTGTATCAAATTTTCATTGGAATATTTGTGTAGAATACCTTTTTATTTACACGCATAATTTGAGAATAATTTAATTTGTTAGGAAGACACTCTCAAGTAAAAATCTTAATTGTAAACCTACCTGGCCTCTATTTTTGAAGTGACATTTGGAAACAATTTCATTGTTTATGTATTGTTCATATATAAAGTGATATTTTAGTTATAATAATTATGTGCATTTACCAATTTGTATACATTATTCAACATGGATTTCATCATAATCTATATCTTCATCAGTATGATGGAGTGGTGGTGCTGAATTTATTGAAATAATGAATAATATATTTTGTATTTCAAGAGATGAATGTCCATACTATTATGAGCTAAATTAAAAAGGGCTTATCACTAATATTTGATGAACCATCAAAGGAATTTTTTTTTAATGATCATGATTACAAGGAAGGCCTCTAATGGCCTAAGAATTTACCCATCAACTTTTTTAATTTATGTCATATAAAACATCATTTGAAGGATTATTATTGATATGATCCTACATAGGGAGAAAATGAGGAAAATAACTATATATTTTGATATGCTTGTTAGGGAGGAGAAAGGCCTCCGCCTTGATGCTTTGTCAAGATAGAAATCCTTCTTGTGATTCTATAGACAATTTAGCCAAGTCATTGATGGAGTTGTTTTCTCAATAAAAATGCTTGAAAGTGGCTCTAGAGGAAGAGGCCTTGAGACTCTACACTACATGGATATCATGAATCCCAAGGAAAACATTATGGTTCTAGGAACCCTTATTAATCAACTCAACTGCCAATATATAATTTCTCAAGACTCAAGTCTATTCTACATTCCTTTTCTTTGCTAGATTTATTGACTTCCAAAACAAAGAGTTATTTTAATGTCATATAATTTTGTTCCTAATACGTGGTTCAAGCAATTTTTAATCTATGTATTTGCCCACTCTAACCGTACATGAGTATCCATAGTTTCCCTGGTTCACATGCCTTGACTAATATAGGAGTTTGAGACACCATCCACTATCATCCTTTTGGTTTTGCTAGTCTTTACTACTTAAATATAATGGAAGTTTTCTTTTGTGCTTCTCTTCTAACATAGATTTATAACACATATTTTGATTCCACGATTGGTTTTAGGATGAGTTCCTTTGGTATCTAGTACTGAAGAGATACATCTGATTCTTATTAGATAGGGTATGTCCATCATTGTACCAAAGGGTTGCCTAGTTAAGGGAGATGGACAATAAGATATTATTCACAATTCATGTAGTTGTTACAAATAGTTAGAGTGCTTTCTCATATGAATTTAACTCATTTGAAGTCCCATTCCCAAAATTAATTATGCTATAAACAAAAAAGAGATGGTTTGATGAGAAACCTCTAGTGATTTGAATTCCTCAGATTCCCCTTGTTCCTTTTTATACACACACACACACACACACACACATATATATATAATCGAGTTTATAATCAATTTTAGATCCAATGTTTTACATTAAATATATACATTATATTAAATGTGTTAAAATAACTTAGCCATGGAATATCTTCTTTTAAATACAAATGTGTAAGACATTGGTGCACTCCAACACTATTTCGTTTTTACCTAGGCTAAAGTTATTTAAGATCAATAGGATCATTATATTATTTATCATCCATATTGATGCTTTCAAAGTGGAAAAACTTGGACAAATCAACTTGCAGCATGGCTGTGACAATAGGCATTTGTGCTTCATTTGTGGCAACCAAGATTTGTTTTTTCAGAATCTGAGCTTTCTGCGGAGTGTGCTCGCCTGCTCCCTCCAACTTCTTGTACCGGGGTGCGTTTCTCACTTTGCTGTTGTGGATTGGTTGTATTTGGAACTATAACATATTCAATCTGATTTTCATCGTTCTGTGGATTGTGTGGAATGATTTTTTCATTGATTTATGGATTATTTCCTGGATATTCTGCTTCTTGAAATATGTTGGTGGTTTCTGTGTTTTTTTCTTCTTCTATGTCTTCTGCCCATGTGGTTGAAAACTGCCATCCTTTCGGCTTTGGTGGCTGTCTTTTTTTCCTGTCTTTTTTGTTTTGTGGGCACGCATTTTGTAGATGATCAGTTTGACGACATATGTGGCATTTGAAGGCAGTGTTTTCATAATGAAGTGGTTGGGCCCATTTCTTTTCGTTGTGGAGTAAGAGAATGTGGTCAGGTAATCCTTGACTGAGATTTACCTCCACACAGATCCTGGAAAATGTGTAGATATCCTTGGAAAGGCGCTCACTCTCTACTTTTAAGAATTTCCCCAATGCATTGCCAATGCCTTCTAATACTTTGATGTGCCAAAAGTGCAGAGGTAGGTTATATAACTTTACCCACACAGGCATTTTGGAAACCACCATGGTGTTTGGGTCAAATTCTGGGAATCAAGATGTCATAAAGGGGCCATCATTACCCCAGAACAATGGTCCCTCGTTCAATGCATATTCCCTGTCATTTACTGTGTCGAATTTGACAATAAAAGATCCTTTTGAACAGAGGTGGATATCACAATTTTCTATCCATATGGAGTAAATCCATTGACGAAGGCTTACAGTTTGGGCCAAAAACCATTAAACCTGCATATCACTGCTTTAGATAAATAATCAGCCTGTATTTCATTTACCACAAGTACAACAATTGTTAATGCAGGATTTTGAGTTGTCTGCTCGACGTTGTAGGCATCAGGGGTTGTAGCTTGCTGTTCTGTTTGCACTTGAGGTTCCATCTTCCCTTTTACTGCATCTTTGAAGGAAACAGGTCCTTTTGTGCTTGTGCCGGAGTAGCCGCTGCGGAGTCTTGTGCTAAGGCAGATGGTTGAGTCATTGAGTATGTCATAGTATTTTAGTTTGCGCTCCTCCTACAATACTTTTCCTGTGTATGTCAGGAGTTGTTTGCAAGGTGGGATACCCGTCCTGTCTTGTATCCTCTGTTTGAGTGTTTTTATCTTCTCCCATCTCCCTATCTTAATGCACACTGTGTTCCCTTCCATAGATTTGATAAAGAGAGTACTTTGTTTGCCTTCGAGTAGTTCAAGAGTAGCTGCTTCAGGATCCAATGTTGGGGTGTTTACCTGTTCCGGCACAATCGTCGCGGCTCTCTGTTTTTTTGGGTTGTTTCCTTTACGTGCTGCATCAGTCTGCTCTGCTCCATCGGTTACGTGGTCAACCTTAGATGTGGTCTGGTTGTATGCAGCACCCGATCCAGATCTGGGCGTGTCCTCCAGCGTGGGTGGGGTAACCTGGGACTAGGTCCAACAGGGTGGGGAGACTGAATCCTCTCCGGATCTGATGGCGGGACATGCTGCATAATAGAGGGTGGGCTCTAGTGTCTCTTTTAGCAAATTTGGTGTGGGGTCGTTCTGGCCCAGCGCTGCAGCGACTGCCAATGCCATTGTTCCCTTTTCAACGATCTCAACAACCCTTCTCCACCTCCCAGATTGGAAATGCCAGACAAGTGCAGCGTATCGTAAGTAAGGTTTATGAATAATGTGCATGTAAGGCAATACTGCCTCATCCCGTGCTGGGCTGCCAGATCTAGCACTACGGATGCCATACCTAGCATTCTAAGTGCCGAAAATCCCTTGATCTTATGACTGATACGCTGAAAAAACAATGGCTGTATAAACCCTTACCATTTCTTTCATATGCACACGATTTTTCGCTCACCTTTTGCTTGTCAGACCGCTCAGATGGCCGTCTCTGCATACCATCACCATCTCTCGTGGATCTGATGCAATATTTTCCTACCTCTTGTAGTTCTTTGTGCTCAAAGGTAAGGGTAGACTCGTAGATCTCCGGAGGATTCGAGCCATCAGCCACTCTGCAAGAGGTGCGAGCATCCTGCGGCAATTGAAGCTTGATGTTGCCATCGCAGTAGCTTGTCGAGATCCACGTTCTTCCTGCTTCCTGGTTTTAGAGCCGCTTCAATTGTAAACCGGAACCCTTTTCCATTTGAAATTATTCGATATGAAAGAGATTATGAGGTTTATTAATGTGCATGTAATAATTGAACTTTGGGTTTCACACTTTGACAATAACCATAAATAAATTTATGATTTTATAGATGGAAATTGCAAGCTTTTCCTTGAATTGATTTGATTATAGAATTAAAATTGAAATAAGATTCATTAAATTTGATTCTACATAATATAATATTTTAGATAATACTTTTGCTATGTTTAATATGGTATTCCTTTTAATATGTAATTGTTGAGTTTACCAAAAAGAGATAATTTGATAATGGAATGAACGTTTAAATGAACTAAGTTAAATTTAATTCTAGATACTCTAGTATTTTAATTAATAACTTCCCTATGAATTAAATGGTTTGAGTTTTAATATATAATTGATGAATTTTGGCTCCAAGCTATCTTTGAAAATTGTTCTTGAAGTAATGCTTCCATGTCATGTGTAGTTGTTATTAGAAGTTACGAGGAGTCAAACTAGAAGGTGATGTTTCCAATGTATGAGTCATAATCATGATCTAGATGTGTCGAGGTCATTAATTTATGTCCTATATATTTGTACCTGTAGTGATCAATAAAATTATCAAGTGTGATTTGTCGTGTGCAATCAATCTCTCTCGTTTTCTTCAAATTTCTAACTGGGTATGAGAGCTAGATTTGGCTTGAATCCCTAAGGGAGAGCGAGGAAGATGTGGAAATTTTGATAGTTAATCCAATATAAATAATTAATTTAGGGTAAAGTGTGTGCAAGTACATAGATTTAATAGTGTGTGAGTGTTTCTTTTCTGTTGCAATATTGTTGTGTGTGTGTTTTCTATGTGAAAGCTGCATGGTTGTCTGGCAGAGCTTGTGGACCTGCGTACAATTTTATGAGGATCCATTCTATCTAAGTTTGATTCATTGATTTGTATACATGGTCAATCTGGAAAAAGATGGCTCACTAAAATCGATGTGGTAGAGCTGGGAAAATATGGGATCAAGAAATCAGGACGCAGTGTTCGCATGGATTAAGAAGCACATAAATATTTTTATGGATCACATTGGCCAAGGGAAAAGCATATAATATGATCGGCTGGACTTGATCATAAGTGGAAAATCTATTTTATTTAGAATACTTATGGATGCTAAATCTGAAAGGTCTGTTGAGGAGGCTTCGACGATTTAACCACTTTCTGACTTCCTTCTGCGCTTTGGAATTTGCAAAGTGAGGGATGCATATAGCCGTGTGGGGGAAATACAAATAGCAATGAAACAACTCTCATTTGTCACAGTTGAAGCTTATTGATCCGGGTCAGATCTTTGTTCTAAGAATTAGATCGAGAGTTGTAGTCGTTCTGTTTTAAATTAATTTGAGGTCGGATTTCAGAGGTTGTTGTCGTCAACATATATTGGGTATGGCATCTCATATCTAGACGTGAGATGTGATATATAACTAATATTGTTTTTATTAACATTGATACGCATGCTCGCTATTGTATGCATTGTGTTTAGTAGCAAAAGTTCTTTGTTGTAGCATTTTGCAGAGATGACTGCCTCATCACAAATTTCTCTGAAGAAACGAGAGAAATATGTGTATTTGAGTACTGGATTGGATTTTCCAGATGGGAAGAGAAATAATAATGGGAAGCATGGAAGGATTCTCGATCTTGCGACTGCGCAAGGGTCATTTGGGCCGACCATGAATGCTGGTTTATTGAAACCCACTGCTACAAATGTTAATTTGGAGATTTGATGGTCTTTTGATCACATATTCAAATGCACCTTAAACAGAAGAAAAGAAAATTATAGTCCTTATAGAATTCCCTAGAAACATATAAAATTACAAATAATTAACCATTAGGGAACCAACTCCCTTCGTAAATCAAAGACCTCTAGGTCTAGTCAAATGTATTTGACTTGGAGTTTGGATGCTCTTGCATCAACGACTCATAAATTAGTGCTTGACCCTTGCAAACATAATGAAAGAAAATGGGGTTATGCATTTTGTTTGGAAAGTAATTCTCCAACTCAAATTTGCCCACGTCCAGAAACACATGCAGTCCCATATGTTGCAACCAATGATAAAGGATGCTGGAAAACAACTTCTTGACATCAAAGCCTCGAAATTGTCGCTAATTTTGGGGTTGATTGTGGATCCGTGCGAGAGAAGGCCACGTTGTGCCTTCAGAAATGTCAAATACGAAGCCAAGCTCGAAATCGAACCATGAAGCAACGTATCTGTCATTGGATATAAAGACAAAGGGTCAAACTGAATGGAGAAAGGTAATAATTTGCAAATATATGTTTTAAGTCCAGAGGGAATTCCCATGGAAATCGATGTCTGGCAATGCCAGACCCTACAAACCAAAGACTATTTTCCATAACTCAAAATAGGTCACGAGGCAGGTTATGGAGGAAGGATTAGGATCTGTTAGAAACAATATGATGATGCCATTGGAATTTTCACAACAATGTTACTTTAATGTGGATTTGCATAGATTAAATAGAAGGCATTAGTTTTGCATGAGTCCTTTTTGGTGCTTTTTTATGTTGTAGAAATGTTTTGTTCTACATTGCAATTTTATTATATTATGATGTGTTATTGTCCAAGTGTAATTTGTGAAAAATCAAATGAAGGACCAATTACAGAATATATTAGCATGTTTTCAAATTGGTGGTTCTTAATGCATATAACGACACAAGAACATATCACTAATTTAATTATATATAATCTGTCATAAGATGGTGGCATCATGTGGAGATAGGATCATCAACTTACACGTTAATTTGGTTATGTGTTTAAGAGGTCATCTTGTATAATTGACTTATGAATATATTCAGTACCCAGACTACCTTCCTAGATAACCAGGGAAGAAAAATGAAGACCTTGTGTTCAATAGATGGAGGTATGTCAATAGGGTGGTTATGTATCGAGACTGACCCATCGCACTTCTGGAGGTCGAGAAGCGTCAATTTTGCAAATTATGTCAAAGATGGTTTGAACCAGTTATGTTTTAAATGGAGGTCAAGTGACGGATCGAACATGTGGTGGTGAAATAACGATGTTTGCAAGATTCTAGAGTGGATGTGAGCGATGATGAAGACCAACCAGACATAGATCATTATTGTTGTTGTAATATGTGTTTTCAATGTTTTACATGTAAACGTTAAGGGAAGGTGTTGGAAGTAATGCTTCCATGTCATGTGTAGTTGTCATTAGAAGTTACGAGGAGTCAATATAGAAGCTGTTGTTTCCAATGTATGAGTCGTAGTCTTGATCTAGATGTGTCAAAGTCAGTAATTTATGTCTTATATATCTGTACCTATGGGGATTAATAAAATTATTAAGTGTGATTTATTGTGTGCAATCAATCTCTCTCGTTCTCTTTAGATTTCTAGGATATCAAAAGGTTTATGAAATTATGGAAACCAAATTTTCATAAAAGGAAAAATATAAATTGGAAGATTATGGTATCCACATCATTTGATAAGTGGATAAGTCTATATGTGTTGCAATTTCGGCATTTTCATGGGTCGAAAGTTAAATTTGATAGAGAATTACTTAAAACCTTCATGGTCAAAGAATGTATTAGAGATGAAAGGGAAATCAAAAGCTTAATCAAATACTGGTGGTATGATAATGATCCCTTCAAAATAAAGGGGAAAAATTTATAATACATTGAGAGGATGAAAGAAGCTCTGACAATCATTGCCCCCATGCTACGTAGGCTCTATGGTGAGAAATATTGTTTGCAATTCAAAATAGAGGGATTCTATTGTTGACACATTCTATTATATAAGAAAATTTGGTTGTTAAGGACCACCATGCACCTTTCTCATATATGTTCTAGACACGAAAAATTTTAGGGGCTAATATTCACAACTGGGATAATTTTCCATGTTTTTTCCAAAAAGAAGATTCCCTAGTTTCCATTTTTCTAAAAATTACTCCCCAAAAATTTATTTATTTAATTGTTATTATTTTTTTAAAATTTTTGATTTTGATTTATTTATTTTTTTCACCTTTTTCTTCTAAGGTAGGTATCAGCCACATGGGGATTTGAACCTTGAATCTCATGGTTTACACAATATTGGATAACATGCCGACCAATTGATCAATTTATGTCATTAAATGAAAAATTATTTTTAGCTACTATTTATATTATATATACATATATATTTAACATTTCCACATATAGAAATATGCTTATTCTAATTATATGTTTGTTAATTATATATTATGATATACAATGATTACCAATATGAAACATCGTTATCTAAATTTATTTTAAGGTGATACCTACACTATGATTTTTTTATAAAAAAGAGTTATTTGCAGTGCTATTAAAAAAGTAAACATTACAATATAACAAATTGAATTAAATTGATTTATTATTATTTTTTGTTTTTAAATGAGTGGAGGTTGTGCTTGATTATTACTATTTAACAAGTCTTATTATGGACATTACAACATCTCCTCCGTATGGGTTGTAGAGCGCCCCATGTAAATTCATCTACCTCTTCTTCCTTTTCGTGAATTATAGAAAGTTATATTACTTCAAAATAGATTACATGATGATTGCATCCACAATCAGATTGTTCTAATATCAAAAGAGTTGGACTCCTCATAACTTGCGTAGGCCAAATTCTAATCTCCAGGGAGTCAAGACAAGTGAAAATACAACAACTTGGCCCAAATTCCGAGCATGCCATGAACCAAAATCAAGTGTAGAAGAAAAATTCCAAGCGAATGTCCAAAATCCTTACAACAATATCCATAGATAATAAAAAATCAACAGTAATGATCCAAAGAGAAAAGACATAGGTAACACCTTGCAAATGGCACAAATCGTGAACATCTTCTCCAGTAAAAGAAAATGTCAACCACAGTTGTTGCTTTACAAAACCAATGTAGAAGGGAAGCCTGTTATGGATGGTAAATAGAGATATATCAAGGAAAATAAACTGTGACAAAATTTTCACAAAATAAGCTACAAGAGAAATGAGCTATAAGTCACTGCTCACAAAAATAAATAAATGCAAAACCAAGAAGTCTTCAAATACAACCAACTATCTACATAAGTCCTTGTTGTTGAGAGAAGGAAAACCACTCGTATCCCTAAAACAAGCTTCTCAAGGAAAAGGAAAAACCGTGAAACCATATTTTTAGTCTTGATTAGAGGAAATTATGGTATAGTCTTGAGCACTGCTAATTGGTGGATCAATAGGATCTCTAATAGGGTCCGTGAGATTCCTCAAGGCTGAGTCTGACACCAAAAAAACTCTCCATGCGACTCGTAAAAGAGTCAATGTTGTTAAGACAAAACCTATGATTCCTTAACATATGCCTGATACCTTCCAACCAACAAAACACATTATAATTTTCAACTTGATTGTCCTAGAGAATAAAATGTAACAAAGTATTTATTTTTTGATGCAAGGATAGAGAATGCAAGGAAATGGAGTCTTCTCTTCCTAAATATACCCAGGTTTGAACACGGTTTGGAACACATTTCAACCCATCACCAATACTTTGTGAATCATAATGATAAGGGCGATCCCTAGATTCTTGAGACTCCAAAGCTAGAATTTATTTACGAACATCAAGAGGGACAAAATCAAAGAAAGTTTCCACTATGTCAAAGGCAAAACACCGAGATCGTTTAACTCCAAAATTACCTATACTGCCTCGTCAGCTCACATTCTCTGACAAGGATCAATACTGGTAGCAGCAAGGGAACAATGCAAATGACCAGTAAGAACACTACAAACGAAATAGCAAGCAAATGGATGAACCATCGCCCCTTCTAAACTAGAGCGAAAGACAACTGGTCGTCGCCCAAACTCCAAACTAGAGGTCCAAATTCAAGTAGGGTTTGTAATTCACCACAATGTAAGGACATGAGACACCACAACCTCCAACACCATACCAATATTTGGTGAATGTAATAAGAAGGACCACAAAAAAAATTTGCACACCAGGAGAAAATAACAACATAGACAAGGTGGTTCGAAACCTAAAGCGACAATTAAGCTCCTCAATCAACCTAATAGAACCGCAATTCAAAAGCCCAAAGAAATCTAGAGATGGAAACAAGAGAGGTAGGAAAAAGAACCTTGAATAAGTTTGAGTCCTCTATCAACAATACTACTATCCTCTCAACTTTAGTACCACACTGAAAAATGACCTGGTTTCCAATAGCCATAAGCAATAACTTGACAATGATAAGAAATAGCTCCCCAAAGAGGGCGAAGTTAAATAATGACCACTAGTTCAAACATCAACCCAAGATATGTGGTATATAGGCACAAGACCAAATTCATCAACACCACACCCTCACCAACATAAATTGAATACCATATAACACTAACTCCTCACAAATCCAAATTCATCTTAAATCCAAACTCTTTTAATTAATTTGAAAGCCTGCATACTATATGGAGCCTTCCAAACATGGATTGAAAAGAAAGAAAAAAAGAAAATTAGACTCCCTAGTATGTTACACAAATAATACCTTGGTCAAATTTGCTCAAAGGATCAAATGTGTCAAAAAGATTTCATAAAATACATAACACAAAAAAATGGATTACAGATTGAAGATGTTCGAGGTACCCCCTCAAAATGGACAAAATAATTCCAATGCATAGATATTTTGTAGGGTGCCTAAATCATGGATTGAGAAAAAGGAAAAATAGAAATCCATATGTGTTAGTTAAATAGTGCAACACATATCTAGCGCAATTTTTTCTAAGAAACTACACAACACAAAAGATATCAAGTATGGAAAATGTTTGAATTACACCCTTAAAATTTGATATGTTAGATCAAAGTTGCAACTTCTATTTTCCATCAAGACCACTTCAATGCTTCATAAAATGAAATTATATTATTCACCCTACAAAAGAAATTTGAAACAATATTTGACATATCAATAAAAAAGCTAGGACTCATTGAGTCCCCATGACATCATACTCTAGAGTGGTTGAAAGGATAGAAAAATGCATGGAAAGTTCTCATAAAGCATAAAGGGAAATTAATAGATTTTTGAAATTAAGATTTTTGAGAGGGCAAGAAACCAGATACTTGTAAAAATATATGCTCGAACATTTCATGAGTGTTCATCTTCTTTTTTGGTTTTGAGCATGAATGAGAATGAGATTTTGTAACTGTCTAGTGGTAAAATATAAATATGCTTAGTGACCTTCTCTCCATAGCAACATTTGGAAAATTGATGAAATATCTATGCTATTATGTAATCCTTACCATTCACTATTTTCTAATATTAACTATCATATTCAAATTTTCACTGTGATTTTCCTTGTCAAATTGGAACCTTTGAAATTTTTGGCAATAACAAAATTATGCTAGAGGTAAACTTTCTTCTTTTAGAATATTTTCTCCAACAATGATTTCTCTTGTGTATTTATTTAAGCGAATGGTTGAAAGTTAAATCAACCATGGTTATTTTCAAATGAGAAAAAACATTATTTACTTAAACCATCAGTGTTGAGAAAAAGCGTTACATCCCCCAATAGCAACATTATTTAGTTGGATTATGTCAACATTTACCATTGCGTGTATTTCGAATTAAAAAACATTATTTTTTATTTATTTTATAGGTAAACACAGAAATAGAAATCCGGAAAGTAACCATAACCAGATGGAAATAAGGTAAGCCCCTTAATTTTGATCTTTCCAATCGCCTGTTGTGCAGGAAGTGCAGTTGAATTCGAGTGCTCTTTCTGTAATCTGAAGTCCGGAGTCATAAACAGATTATAATCTGAAGTCCGGAGTCATAAACAGATTATTTTATACGTAAACATAGAAATAGAAATCCGGAAGGTAACCATAACCAGATGGAAATAAGGTAGGCCCCTTAATTTTGATCTAATAAGGTAGGCCCCTTAATTTTGATCTTTCCAATCGCCTGTTGCGCAGGAAGTGCAGTTGAATTCGAGTGCTCTTTCTGTAATCTGAAGTCCGGAGTCATAAACAGATTATTTTATACGTAAACATAGAAATAGAAATCCGGAAGGTAACCATAACCAGATGGAAATAAGGTAGGCCCCTTAATTTTGATCTAATAAGGTAGGCCCCTTAATTTTGATCTTTCCAATCGCCTGTTGCGCAGGAAGTGCAGTTGAATTCGAGTGCTCTTTCTGTAATCTGAAGTCCGGAGTCATAAACAGAGCCGACTTTCCAATTTGCAGGCAGCAAATTGCGTCCAGCCTGCCACACCCAACTTCCCTCCGAGCCACCGGTAACCAATAAGCGGAACGACAAGGAAGGGGGCTGGCCCTGCCCATCGAATAAATCACTGTTGGCAATCTCCCAAACTGCACTGTATTTGCGCGGACTCATACTGTACCATCTCCATTGTCCTACCTGCGATACCAGTCAGTCCATTGAGGTTCAGATGGTGTGATTTCATTTAAGCGTAAATTTTTGCAACGTGTTTCTCAATTATTCTATTTCTCTTTTAGGTGGGATTCTAATGTTATTTGTTGATTAAAATTATTAGAAGAGACGAGTGATATGAAAATGACAGGTGGTTACTCACCCGGGCAACTTCAACGGCGGAAATGTCTGTTTGGCCTCCTTCGTACAAAAACTTGACAGCAAGAAAGTTCGGGTACGCACTGCTTTCGTCTACCTTGATAGCCATATTTTGACCTGGATACTCGCATGGGACTCTGCAATAATACGCGCATATAAATATAAATATAAATATTCACACTTGTAACTGCAAATACCATCGATCTTATGGCTTTTTTGTTTGCTTCTGTTTTCGTGCTCACCGTTTATACTCCACGTCCAGGCCAGCCCCCCTGTTCAGAAGCTGCTCACTTTTGTTGGGGCGAGCCAAGCTCAGGAAGGTGGGAGAGTATACGTAAAAATCCGTCCTATCGTCGATTGACATGCCTGTAACCACAACTTTCACCCCTGATTTGGTGCAAAGTGCTGGATCTGTACATCTTATCTGATTTGGTTCAACTCAATTAGCCAAAAGAATTATAATAAACGGTTCCCCCGAGAACATTTGAGGAGATTAGCGTAGGAACTCATATAAAAATTAATTTGATGATTGATCTGAATTTATATCATTATTTTGAAAGCTAAAGCTAGATGATTGAAAATAAAAATTTAAATAAAACCAATTCCATCACACCTGATAGCATGCACCGCATCCTTTTCCGTCCCTATATATTTTGGTACTTGCAGTGGCCACTGACTGCTTTCCACTGTTCATGAGATTTGTTGCATACGGTCCATACTGACATGACGCATCTACAAACAAACACAGGTCAGGTCGTGATGAGATTTTGTAACTTTAAGTAAGGGAGCAACCATTTTAAATTTTATATAAAAAATAAAACAAGATTCATAATTTGAAAGCTTAAAACAAAATTCATAATGAAATTTTACATCCCAAATTATTAAAATAAAACCATACCCGCTCCATATTTATATTCTATCCATTTTATAAAGAAACCACACTG